>SNQJ01S0064008.1:78193-104012 GCA_010110895.2 Picea sitchensis | reverse complement strand
CACATGTGGTGCACCTTCCAAGCCTCATGCATGTCATGTGTGCCCTCTTGGAGATGATTCCAAGGTGAGTGCACCCTCTCGGTGATGATCCCAAGGTGAGCATGCAACACTTGGTGAAGGAATATTGATTTCTAGGTCAAAATCCGACGTCCAAGAGTTCAGATACATTCCCCTGGTGCCATAGAAATAAGGGTCGCTTCGAAAAATTAGATCTCTATCCTCTTTGAATTCAAAAAATAAGGTATAATAATCTTTACCACAAAAGAAATGGTTGAGCCTGCCCCTGATCAGGGGAACCCAATTTTCATTTGTCATGGAGAGGGCCAGAGCCTTGTGAACTGTTTGATTAAATCCTTTGCCGCAAAATCCAGGGCCTTGTATCGAGCCAAGATGCGAGGAAGATTGATTTCAAGAATCTGGTCCAATTTCTTAACAAAGGAAGAATGAGTTGACCTGGAGGAGGGTTTATCGAGGGAATCGACCAATTTCTTAAAGTCTTAAGCATCGATATCAAATTTTGGATGAGGTTCAGAGCCTCCTCCTGACATGGATGCAAGATTGACAACCATTGGCATGAGAGGTTAGCACCGAAAAAAAGATAGGGTTGCAGAGCAATGATCACCAATTCGCGCATATCTCTTTAATGCCTTAAATTAATATATATGGTCACGAGACATAATTGAAGGGAAAAAATCAATAATCTTTGCAAAGTGAGCATTATTATTGTTTTTCCAAACTAAAAACAATTCTACCAATTAAATTCACCATAGGACAACATTCATTTACTCATTCAACAAACATGATTTAGCATGAAAAACTATAAAAAAAAATTAGATGCATTAATAGTTTAATTAAATAGAGCATCACATTTTATTTTTTAATTTTTAATAAAAGAAAAGATAATTTCAACTGATGTTTTTAGTTGAAGATCATGTATATTCCATTATTCTTTTGCTATTTTTATTGACATAAGAATTATGATATATTGGAAATTATATATTGTAATGGATCACTTTTTTCAACCAATATATATTTTTTTAAATCCATAATATAAAACAAAAATAAAAATAAATGAACATATATGGGCACATTCATAAACTTTTCCATATAACATTCAAGCAAGGTTCCCTAAACCTTTATTAAAAGTTTCATTATTCCTATTGTAAAAGTCATGACCAAAACATACCCTCAAATTATAAAACCATTATTATTAGTGGTTGAAATTAGTCTTGAAAAGAAGATTGGTTTATGATTAGATAGTCATAGAAAAAATTGTCATTTAATTGTAAACCACTTACTATACAGATTGTTGCAAAGGAATGTAAAAAAAAAAACAAAAACTAATCTCCTTTATTGTTTCATTGACTTAAGGGTGAGTTCACAAAGTTGGTGGATGAAAAAATGGCAAGGGGGTTAGCAGGAATGTGCACTCACAAGAATCCTATAGGTTTGGAAAGGCCCAAACCTATAGTCAGCTTGCCACAATGGTTCGTCGGCAGGGACACACACGTGTGTGCGTTCTTGTTGTGCTCGATTTTTAAGGGACTGCAGGCGCATTTTGTGCTCATTTTCACATCGTGCCTCGCGATTTTCCCAATTGGAGCAAGAAAACATGACTAATAGAGGAGGAGAAAAACCTGGGATCTTGCCACCATGTCCATTGCAAGAAAGGTATGGTTGGTTTTTTGTCATTTCCTCTTGGCTTTGCAAAAAATACAAAACAATTAGTCATGGGTTATGGATGTAAATCCCAATGATATTGAACACTTATTAGCTAGGTTCACTACACATAATTAATACTTGAATGTAAATCTATCAAGAATTCACTAATATTGTATAGGTCTTTTTCAAGTTCATTATAAAGATAACATAGTTTTTCTTTGTTTTACATGAAATTACATTAGTGATTTTGTTGGGATAAAATATAGAAATTGTTGTTTGTAATACCTTTGTCATAAGTTCACTTATTAAATTGACTTTTTGAAGTGCAACATATCTTATAAAATGGAACCAAGAGAAATGTAAACCGCCAACCAATAAACTAAAGTAGGGAAAACCCCAACCCACCACAACCACCCAACAACACCCAAATTAATTAGGGTTGGTTGTGTAACTACTTGTAAATGAATTAAGGGGCACGAGAGAACATAGAAGAGAGTCCTTGGCCACTTCTTTGGACATCATTAGTGAGGTCCGACATTACAGGTTCTATTAGAACAAACTTCAATATATGGCATGGAAAACCTCGGGGAAAAGTACTCAGCCTTGAAGAGATAATTTAGGATAATAAGCCTCTTCAAGGGAAACCTCCTTTTACCCTTAAATGAATTCAAAATTACAAGATGATTCAAAATGAAAATGTCTCCTTGGTATATATAGGAGACTAGGAGGGTATAATTACAAATAATGCCCTAAAGCCGACTTATAATTAAAATAGCGTTACTAATCTAGAATTACAACTAATGGCCTAAAGCCGACATAAATAAAATAGCATTACTAATCTAATATGCCCCAATTAAAGAGGTGTGAGCCAATATTAGGGCTTAACATGCCTCTCAGCAGGACAAGTGTTGCATCCCTGGCAGCCCAGGTAACCTCTGGATATACAGTATAAGACTCATCTTCCCAAGTGGAATCTTGATGGGTGGTTTCCTCCATTTAATGAGATACTGCAGGGAAATGGGATCTATTCCTCGGTTAAATGAATTCTTGCTGACTATTGATTGATGGCTTAGGGCTCCAATATGATTTTTCCTTCTCGTCAAGTTAAAGCAATATAGTTTGGTGGGATCTTGTCACCTATAACCTTCTTTAAGCATGAAACATGGAAAGCTGGGTGTACTGGTGAATGCAGTGACTCGATTTGTATGCCATAGTACCCAATCTTTGCTTATATAAGGGCCATAGTACTTTGGTGATATTTGGCCTCCCCTTCTTGGCTTGCTTGAGGGACATGCTGTTTTGTATGGTTGTAGTCTTAAAATACCCAATCCCTACTTCAAAAATTCTTTCACTCTGATGTTGGTCTGCTTGTTGTTTCATGCGTTTTGTACCATGGTCAGGTTGTCCTTTAAGATTTGGAGAATTTGTTGTTGATTCGATGTGATCTTCCTTTGCTTGAACCTTAGATTTTTCTTTTTAGAGAAGAAGTGATGGAAGGAGGGTGGTATCCATAAAAGTGCCATAAATGGTGTCATTTTGTTGCGGTGTGAAAGGAAGTGTTATACCACCATTCATAAAGGGTAACCATTTGAACCATTGTGTTTGACCTCGAGGAGACAAAACAAGCAGAGATCCTTCAGGACATTTTGTTCACTATCTCAGGTTTGTCCATCAGGATTGGGGATGATAGGATGGCTATAGACCAATTGAGTGCAAACAAGAAAATAGTGCTCCAAAAATGTCAGAATTGAATATGGGATCTCTATCACTTACAATAATCTTTGGAGTTTGCCATGCTTAGCACTGAGCTGTCTCCATGAATGCAGTGGCAACTGTACCTAGCTGAAGGGAGGATGAGATAGTGCACAAAAGTTAGTGCATACTTGGTTGAATCTATCAACAATCTGCATGATGACACTCTTTCCTTGGGACTTTGGTAACCACAGTGATGAAATCCATGGAAAACCTCCTCTATTGTGACCCCAGGATGTATAATGGCTGTAAAAGACACAGGGGTCTTAATTGTTCCACCTTATTTTGTTGGCAAACCCACATTCTTCCACAAACCTTTGAACATTAGTTTAAAGACCATCCCAAAAAAAATCGCTGTGACTCTATAGTGGGTTTCAAAATCCGAAGTGCCCTCCTACTGGAGAGTTGTGGAATTCCAATAGTACCTTTGTTTTGAGTTGGGAGTTCTTTACATAAATATAAGCGATCTTTGTACCATAGTGAATCATTTTCAATGTAAATGATCACGTGCCTTGGAATCTGTTACTGACACTTTGAATGAGAGTCCACTTTTAAGTCATTTTCCATTCATCCCTTGCTTCTATTATCGATTCGGGTTGGATGATAGCATAGAGAAAAGACCTCAACATCTTCATCACTTCTTGAGTGCATGCACTTTAACATTTTGCTTCTCCTTTTTATATACTATTTCAAAATCATAGCCCAAAAATGGTTAACCAAGATATAGGGTTATGATTTTTGTTGTTCTTATGAAGATATTCTTTGTTCAAAGAAGTATTTAAGACTATCATGATGTTTTGACCTTGAAGTGCCTACCTATTAGGTAAGGGCGCCATTTTTTTCAATGCATGTAGTATTGCCATCATTTCCCTTCTCATAAATGGGTTGTGTAAGTCTCTTCCCTTGGTGAATTGACTCAAGAGCCGGGGGCCTTCAACCTTCTTGCATTGGGACATCCTGAATTCCATTTCAGGGCATCACATTCCCTGATAGGAGTTTTTGTGAAGTGCAGGAGTGGTCAAGATAAATTTTATCCCACCTCTTTAAGTTGTTCAAAAGCTTTGGTTGCCTTTGGAGTCAATGAAAATGCATCCTTCTTAGTTAGTGTTGTTAAAGGTGCTACTATTCTTCCATAGTTCCAGAACAAACTTGCCGTAGTAACACAATTAAACCCAAAATCCTCTAAGATTTTTAATGTTTTGGGAATTGTCAGGTCCATCATGGCCTTAATCTTGTTGGGTTCTTCGGCACCTTCCTTGAGATACAATATGGCCAAATGCACTCTACCTCTTTTTACTCCAGAAAGAAACATTTGGATGGTTTAGCATATAGTTGTTTCTCCCCATTTGAAGTGATTGTAGCACCTTGTCAACATGTTGCATGATCCTCCCAAGATTTGCTATAAGATTGGTATATCATCAAAAGTACTATACAAATTTTTGAAGGAAGGGCTTGAAATGGAATTCATCAACCCTTGGAATGTGGAAGGTGCATTTCTTGGGCCAAAGGCGGCCAATTCATGGCCTTCATGAGTTGAGAATGTTGTTTTGGGATATCTACTTCCTTCAATCTAATATGGTGATACCCTGAGGCAGGAGATCAATTTTGTGAAATAAGATTGCTCCATGTATCTCATATAACAATTCATCATCAATCGCGGGAATGGGAAACTTATCTTTAATATGAGTGATCTTGTTGAGCTCTCTATAATCTGGACACATACTCCATGAGCTATCTTTCTTGAATACCATTTACGGATGCGGAGTAAGAACTTTGGCTAGATACAATAAATTTTAACCCTCTAACATTTCTTCAACCATGCATAAATTTCACTCTTAGAGCATGGGGGTGCTCTGTATGGCGATGTTGGGAGGAACACTCCAGAATTAGGTGAATTTCATGATCATGATTTCAGTGGGTGGGAGACCTTTAGGAATATCTTCAAATACTTTGGAATGTATCAATGATCCTTTGGAGATCTTGGGGAATGAATAAACTAGATGTTTGAACATCTAGTGAGCATATTATTGCAATAATGCCTTGATGCCCTTTTTTCAATAATTTTGTCGTACCATTAGAGCTTATCTTGGGCTTCACAGTGATACCTCTTAACTCAATTTCTTTTCCTTCAGTGAAAATTTCATAAAAGTTCTAAAGGAATTAAAACCAGCATTCTAATGAATTGGCTCATTGGATTCCCTATTGCTACATCACATCTGCACACCCCATGGGTATAGAAATCATTGGACTATTCATTACATATTCCCCATGAGTAGATTGATCTTATTGCATTTTCTGAGCAATTGATAGTTCCTCCATCTGCAATCATTGCATGAAACTTCACAGTGCGGGATATACAGTGGTGAGATCTTTTGGCTAATTTGATTGAATGAAATTATGAATGCTGCCGAGAATCAAGTGGGACTTCAATACCTTTTTGATGTATCCTTGATCTTGAGGGTTTGAGGAATTACAATTCAGGTGATACATTACGATATAGTGGGAGTCAACTCTTCAGGGCAAATTGCTTCCTACGTTTTCATCTTAGAGATGGTTCTTGTTCTTCTTCTTCTTCCTCTTCACAATCATGTAGAATAATTTCTTCTCACCACACTTATGTCCCTTACTATGCTAACGTCACAATTAAAGCATAAACCTTGCTTTCTTTCCCTCTAATTGTTGAGGTGTGTCAACCTTGTAGGTTGAGGTGTTTTTAGGAGAAGGAGCATTGTTCTCTCTAGATGTTAGGATAGATCCTTCTAGTAGTCCCATAGCCATATTTTTACTTCGACATTTCTTGCCACCTTATTACATTCTCCAATGGTTGGGTTCCCAAAGTTGAAACTCATGTTGAATATTATCCTTCAAGTTCCTATGAATACATCAAATCAAGTGCTCATGTCTGGAATATGTCGGTTACCTTTATATTCCATCCTTGGAAGTTCTCAATGTCCTCCAAAGATTGAATATAAAAGTAACTGAACCCTTTTGCTTGAGATTTATCAAGTTGGCTAAAGAGGTATTGCTCCTTGTATCCCTCGCGGGTATTATATCATTTCTTCCATTGAAAATTTTTCCAATTGGCGAATTGTTTTGCGAGAACAAAACCATCGATACCAAACAAAATTGATTAGGTTCTAAATATAAAGAAGCAATTAGGACCAACTTTTTGTGTATGGCTGGCACATTATGGAGATCAAGGGTGCTCCATTTGAAGTATCCATGTGATTGGGTCCTTTCAATGAAACTTCCCTCATATCAATCTTAGGAGCGTGGTTTGGTCTTCAAACCAAGGTTGGAGTTTCTCCATTCTTGATTCACCCTTCCTTGTGTCCTCATGCATGAATTTCTTGGGATGAATTTTTACTTTCAGGTGTCTTCTACACTCTGTTACGGAATTTTTCATTGCTTCCATGATCTTAGCTTCCATTGAATCCATCTTAGTATCCAACAGCTTCCAATTTGAATCCATCCAACTTAGCCCACCCCAGATGCATCTCTTAGTATCCCACTTGGGTTTCATTGAATCCATCTTGAGTATCAACTGCTTCCATTGAATCCATCTTAGTATCCAACTTGGTTTCCAATGAATCCATCTTAGCTTCAATTGAATCCATCAACTTGGATTCCATTGAATCCATCTTAACTTATAGTTCATTTATGTCCCTAAGCATTTCTTCACCATCATCAAAAGTCCAAGTAGGATTTTTAAGGCTTATTTGGTGTAGAAGTTCCCTTTTTGGGTGGCATGTTATTAGAGTATCCTTTTTGAACCTTGATTTTGAGGGTGGTTACGCTAGACAATATTTCTTCTATTGTATCTCTGAATTTTTGGACCTTGGGTATGAAACTTTTATCTTATGTATTTTACTTTGATATGTCTTCTCTTCAATGCCAGTGCAGTCAAAATTGGATGTACCAAAGTGGAATTTCTGATAACTTCCCCACAACTTGCTGATTTTTGGCCTTTCGGAGATCTCTCACTTGTATAGTGTGCCCTGCACAAAAAATTGATATAAAATTCTGAACCTGCACCCAAAATGTCTGGTTGTCCATGATCCAATTACAACGGTCCACCCAATTTGGATACTACAGGAAGTTATGATTTTTACTGGAACACCTTCTTGAGACTTGATCTATCTTCGAAATACCCTCCAAGCAGTTCCTCTGAAACATTGTAGAAAAAAGTTTATAACAAAAATGCCGCGATTGTCTCAGATGTAGCGTGAAACCCCAAGACCTTGAGCTCTACATTACCATATGTTGGGAACCAAACTTCAAGTGGCTATAGCATATAAAAACCTCGGAAAAAAGTACTCAACACCTTGAAAAATTCAGATAATAATCCTCTTAGGGCAGCCTCCTTTACTTACTTAAATGTTTCAAGTACAGAGATGATTCAAAATGAAAATGTATCCTTGGTATATATAGGAGACTAGGAGGTATAATTACAAATAATGGCCTAAAGTAGACATAATAAAAATAGCATTACTAATCTAAATTACAACTAATGGCCTAAAGCCGACATAAATAAAATAGCATTACTAATCTAATATGCCCCAATTAAGGGTAATGAGCCAATATTAGGGCTTAGCATTCCCAGAGGAAATACGACTTCTATTTTTGAATATAGGGAAAAAATGTTTGAGTATTACAACACTGGATTGGATAGGAAGAAAGTTGGAGACTTGGGTATATCAAAACAACAACTAATAATGTCTCTATTTTTATTGATCCTAGATGTCAACAACAACCACGTGACCAAAGAAGACGCATTTGCATTAATTGGTCCTCCACCCTGGAAATTAGTAAAGCCCGGATGGATAGGTGAATTTTATGGTGTTGAGAGTAAACCTCTGATAACAGGGAGGTGTCTTTATATATTTTGTGAAAATTGTGGGATGTATTTATTTTGGGTCGACTATGTCAACTACTTTGACATTGTGGTGAATTCCAAAGGGGTGGGTTGAGGGTATACAGGACCAAGGCATACTAAAGTGATCCATGTTGGGTCCTCGTCCCCTAAGCGAAGGCTGATCCCAACACCAACATCCCTCGATTCTGAGAGGAAAACTGCAGTAGACACAATTAGCTATAACATCATTGACTCAGAGCCTAGTGCAACACGATAGCTTTGTTGTACTATCTCAGTAGGAGGTGCCTGTTGATGACATTGTTAGAGGGGTTGGAGCTTCACCCCATACAATAGAGTGCAGTTGGAGAGGGCACATGGACATAGAATCCATCCATGTGAACCTCACAAATGCTCAATTCTTGGAAAGAACTGCTATAGGCATATGGAGTTCATTCAACAACAAAGCTTCATGGAGGAAGTTAGTATCTTAGCTCATCTATGTTCTTCATCGTTATATATATTTATATGGTATTATGTGTATTTATATTGTTATATCGTTATGTTGTTTTTCAATTGTTACATCCATGTAGAAGACCCTCTACACCCATGGATGAATCAATGCATGTCTCCATGATGATGTAGCAATAGAGAATTGCTTGCTCATTGGGTGTATTCTATACACATATGTGTGTCACATTTGATAAATTCACCATGGTCATTTTTTTATGTTATGAATCCTCAAAATTTTATTGTTCTTGTGTTTCTAGAGTTGTGGGACTAGACAATCTTAGGGAACATCCATCTAGGATGGAAAATTCACTTTACATCATGTATCATGTGTAGAGTTAAATATGATTTAAATATCAAAATTGTTGTATTTATGTTTGCTAAATTTTGCTATTTGGTACTAATAGTTCAATATTATTAATATGTATGTGACTAATGACATATTCACTAGTTATAGTATTAGTCCACTCCCTGGGCACCTGGCCTATGCTCATGGGTTATCTTACTTGATCTGTATTATTTTCGAAATAAAAGCTGAGGAGATATTACAATGAAATACATAAAATTGCAGCGAGGAAACAAAGAAATACAACAATACACAATTTCTATTATTAGAGAGAAAGAAATGTACAATGGCTTGTAAAATCTGAGTGCAAGGCTTCGCTAGAATGGCTGACAACTTTATCTCACGAGAGAGATGTGGCAGTATATCATTAGCAAAAGATGGGTACAATGAAACAGAGGGCATGATAAACATGAATTCCAAAACCTAACCCTGGGAATGAAGAGAAGCCAAAGTCATGAACCTGTTGTGGTAAGTTAATTTTTGATTAACTTCCACAGGGTTGTAACTTTTGTATACGATCTCCATTTAGGCATGTGATATCTCGTTAGAAAGGTATTTTTTGGAAACTTCTCATTCTTTCATCAAACTCGACTTTGTCTATAGTTTAGCTGTGGAAAACCAAGAAAACCAGCATTTTGGGAGCCCCAACGACCCCTAGAGTACAAAAGATGTGTTGACATGAAAACTTCAAAATAAGCTAGTCGGAATAGGTGGGAGGCCGCAATATCCCACTGGATGTTGTGTAGGGCTTCGGGACAATTATAAGTGCATAACCCACAATTACAAAGAAATGTCCCCCATTAGAGGCAGTGTTGGTATTTGTCGAATGAGCCGGGTTGGAGTTGGGATAGGTGGTTGGCCAATAATATCCACTTGGATCAATCCTCCCCTTAGGAAGAAATGGTCTCCATTCGTTGAGTGCTCGGGAAGGGGAAAGCATTTTTCGAATTTGAATCTTGGTGAGTTGTGTGTCTTGTTGGAGAGTTGTGTTGCTTGGTCTATGAGAAGGTTGTCATGAACCTATTTCTTACTTGAGGGGTTGAATATGTTCCACCAACTTGTTGTCTGGGATTGAAGGGGCATTATTAGTAGGCACTCGTGTAGGTAAAAACAATATCTTCTTTCCGCCATGAATTTGTTTTCTTGCTAGATAGAAGGTGTTGAGGATCCAGTGGTTGTAGTGGCCTTCTTTGCATCCTTTAAACAAGCGTAGCCAGAGGGATGAATTTTGTTGTATGAGATACTACCTTGTAGAAATGTTTTGGTGGAACAATAGTTGAAAATACCTATGGTATCTTGTAGAGATGACCCACAAGAGTAAAAATGAAACCTCTGAGGTCAATATTCATAAATAGCATGAAGTTTCCACATATATGGTTTCCCCAAAAAAACATCACAGACATCAAGAGAGAAACATCTGCATTACCTCATCCTTGAAGGGATGGATTCCATATGATAGGTGACACTACTTGGTACGACGAAGATCACATCCACAGGAGTGAAGCCAGAGGGATGTTATATAGTTTGCGGGTGTGAATTGTTGTCAAAAAATAGCTTGTTTGGCGACCTCAACTTGGATGAGGTTCTTTTGGATGCCGCTATCAATAATGAAATGAAAGCAGGGGGTCCTCTTCACCCATCGTGAATGATAGGAGTTGCCCCCACATTCGAGATCTACTAGTTCTTTTAGTTATTTCTGATCCGACAATGGTAGTGGGGTCACCGTCAATGATACATTTGTTTTCAATATTTTATGGATCATATTCTGAATTGGGTTCAACTCCTTATCTTTGACCTCGACCATAATGGCTGACAGTGACGTTATGGGTGTTGGCGGCGAAGGGATTTTTTGGAAGTCGCACAACTTCCCAATGCCATTCTTAGTCTTTCCTTTACCCTTATTTTCCTATTTCTTGGAATGGTTGTATAGGGTTGTTTGTTAGGGATGTCTTTACCATTACTTTGGTTGTTGTGGATTTGTAGAACAAACTCCCATTTTACGGTGCCTAAGATTTTGTTTGATTTTGACAGCATACCAATAGGCATCTCCCAATGATGAGATGTTTAGAAATCCATTTGGTTAGATATACCTATCTGAGCCCCATGGTATTTCAGAACCAGGATATTAAGCTCGAGTCTTGGATACCCATCTTGGTGCATAGGGGCATGGAAATTATTTGTGAACTTCAACACTATTTGTCTCTTTTCTTGCCATAGTGTGGTCCATCTTATGTACTAGCCTTCATAGTTATCAACTGTGTTGTTCCTTTACCACATCCACAAAAAATCCCAAGTGGGCTCAACCAAATATATTCCTAGGAATTCCTTTGTGGAACTTTACTCAGGTAAGATTCCACCAATGTTTGACATAGGGAAGATCAGCGAGGAGTCACGAAGGTGATACTCCCGTCGAAAAAATTGTGAACAAAGAAATAACCTTTTAGCATATTTAACCATTTTCTAAAGATTATCTCGCATCCTATATGACCTTCAAATGTAGGAATATAAAATCAAATTGTACCTTGAAGGGAGAGGTTCCTCAAAGTGGTAAACGATGAAGAGATGTGCATGTTGTTATCGACATGCATTGAATGATGGAAAAATTCTCATCATTTAGATCCCTCTTCTCCAGCCTTGAGAGCTTGCTCAAACAATGGGTTAATAGAATCTTTTCTCCACCATTTTATTTTTCAACCACCATGGGGGTTTATTAGTTATTGCAAGAACAATTTTCCTCAAGAGACAAACTCGAGACCCAACTTATATACTCAGACCTTGTTAAGGTTTTGAGGCAATCAAGAGAATCTGCTGTAATTACCATTGATGGATTATTTTGGAACAAAAAATGAAAGTGAGGAATTACAATGAAATACACACATAAAATTGTTAGAAATAGATAAATACAGGCATATATGATTTCTATTAATGAAATAAGTATTGCATAATTTGTAAAAATATAGAGTTCAAGACTCTCTAGAATGGTGACATCTTTATCTCTTAGAAGAGATGTGATGGCTAGCTCATTCACAAGAAGATTAAGGTAATGAAGTCGAGAGGCACATTTTTTATGATAAACATGAATTCCAAAACCATAGACATCAAAACACCTAACCCTAACATGGCTAGGTATCCTTAATTTGGATTGGGGTAAGTTAATTACATTAATTTCCACGGGGTCGTGGCACCTCTGATCTCTATTTTAAACATGTGATATCCCGTTGGAAGGTATTTTCGGGGAGCCTACAGATTATGTCTTCAAAATCTAACTCCATCTTAAACTTGACTATGGAAAGCCAATAAGAAGTACTATCTAGGGTGCCAAAACGGCCCTGGAAGTACAAAGATGTATTAACCTTGAAAATTTCTAAAATAAGGTAAGTTGGAATAGATGAATGACCATAATCCACACGGATGTTTTGTAGGGATTAGGACAATCCGGAAGTCACCAGTCCACAATTACAAAGAAATGCTTTTCGTTATAGAGAAACATGCTAAAATGAAAACTATCAAGATGATCTGTTGGAAGTTGGAATAGATTGGAACTACCAATATCCGCTGGATCATTACTATGACTAGGGAGTTGCAGTCACTTGTACATCCTATGGGGGTTTAGTGTCGCCCATCTCAAACATCATTCTTATTCGGTGCATCATTAGTGGATGCACCCACATGCCACTCGTGATGGAAGAGGTGGTGCATATGGGTGCATCCATTGTGGATGCACCCGTATGCCACCGAACCCAACCACCATTTACAATGGCGCCATTCATCAAGGCTACCACAATAGAGGTTGCCTTTCGAAGGGAGGTTATTACAACCAAGTGTTCCACTACTTGACGACTTTCCAGCTAAGGCTGAGATATTCGTGGTGATATAATTTGTTGATGATAATTTTTTATATATCATGAATTTGATTTTATGCATATTTGTTTAATTTTGATGATTTGATCCTTGTAACCGATGCAGGGTGGCATTGTTGATCAATTAGTGTAACATACCCAACCACACACTGGTTGGTTCATGCCACACAAACATTCTCTCAATTACATCTACGATGCCATAATGTAACATTCCCAGCCCAGGGAACATTACTTGTGGAATACTCATAAAAACAAAAATTCTACTAAGTAATTCTTTTATTGTTATTTGATTTCTTGTATCTTACAAATTAAAATTTAAAATAGATTTAGCTACAATGCATAACCATAAAAACATATGCATAAAAAGCATGCTAATAATCAACATGAGAAATACAACTAATAGCTCTTTACAAAGCATATAAGTCATTTGTCATTTACTGAGAGTTCATGCACAACAATAACACATGTAAATAACTAAATTCTGAGATAAAACGCATCTTTAAACAAGAATTGTGCAACTAGTTTTTTGGGATGGTCGTTCCACCCAACCATGGGCCAAACATTCTAAATATCAACAATGGAGTCACCCTCGAGTTGAGGCTAGTAATATACAAGGGGTGGTCTCTCATATTCCAATGACAACTCATAAAAATCATAACCCAAATGATATTCTCCTATAACTATCCTGATTTTTCTACCATCTCTCTTCCTCTTTACCCTGTAACCTAAGGAATGCACCATTCATTTTTAAGGGATAACCCGAGGATGTACCATTTCATTTTATTAGGGAACCCAAAGGATGTACCATTCATTTATCATGGTTAGGCCAAAGGGATGTACCATTAGTTTATCGGGGATAACGAAGGAATGTGCCATTCATTTATCATGAAGTCTCTCTCCTAGCCGCAGTGGAAGGAATGTGCCATTCATTTATCATGGTCTCTCTAGCACAGGTAGCTAGGAATCTCTCAGCTGGGAACTCAAGGGAATTTGCTGCTAGGAAAACTATTAGCGAACCCACAAAAAACATTTGTTGTTTTAGTGCAACTCACACATAAGTTCACTCTTCAGGCATGAAAACCTGGATCTTTAGTTCTCTAGCTCCAGTTCACTTCAGTTATGCTCCATATTTCATCCTCCATGGTTGCACCAGCTCCAAGTTCTCTTTCTTGCTCTCTCCTTTCTTCCCATGCACATACTTGATTGACTAAAACTTGCTCCTCCAACCCACACAAATTTCCTCTCTTGTGGCTTGCATTGTTTGACTCACACTCTTCCCCAAGATGATTGTACTCAACCCCCATGCGCCCAATAACTCTGGGATGTGACCACTCATACCCACCCTCTTACATGTATTCAATGATTGGCTTTGGGAATACTCAATAATAAATCAAAAGGTTCATATACAATAAGCAAGTTTAGGAAAAATGGATTAAATTAATATACATAGGTATTCCCCCTTTGACCCCTCTTGGTCGTTATCCTAGACACTCCCCTCTCTTGTGGACTAATTAAGCACCCATCTTTTTTCCATGTCCCCTTAACAACTACCATCACGTTTTTTATTATTAAAACATTGAAATACAATTCACATATTACATCGCGTGGCCGTAGCCACATATTAAATCCACATAAGCATTAATTAAACTGGGGATTATAATGGGGATGTTACATTCCCCCTCCCCTACAATTGTGTGTCATTCTTAGTGCACTCTCTACCGATATATATATGCAAATTTACATCACAACACTTAGAAATACAAATTCTTCAATTTAACAACTCTAACAAATTAGGGATGATTTTAGGGGCTAAATTTCGCTCATGGGCTAATTTTCCATGTTTTTTCCAAAAACGAGATTCGTTATTTTAAAAACGATTCACCCAAATTCTATAGGATAAAATTATTTTACCTTAAAAATCGCCAAAATTTTATAAAAACTATATAAAATCTTTAGAAATTTGAATATTTTTACAAAAATATCGTCAATAATTTATAGTTGGCATATGAAGGATTAGTAACATTCGCCAAGGTTTCTATATTTTAAAATAAATTTCCATCCTTAAAATCATCCCTGCTAACAATAGCTCCAACTAACAATCAGATCTCATTCCTCTCAACTCGTTGGCCCAAGGAATGGACCATTAATTTAACAGGGTTAAACCAAGGGATGTACAATCTGTTTATCAAGGCTAACCCAAGGAATGAGCCATTTGTTTATCAAGGTACTCAACACATTTGGCTAGGACTCTGAGATGTGGTTCCAAAACTATAGCTTTCCAAAATGGAGTCTTGCATTCTGTCTTCAAAATTGTCAAAAAACATTGTGGGGTACTTTGCCTGCATGTTTTCTTCATGCTCCCATGTAGCATCTTCAGGACCGTACGAGGTCCATTGAACCTTTACCAGCCATATGGATTTGTTCCTTAGCACTTTGAATCTCCAGTCCAGGATGCGTACTAGTTCGACCTGAAAATCCCCTTCGTGCTCCACCTGGATCACATTCCAATCAATTATGTGGTTAGGATCATGTACATACTTCTTTAATAATGATACATGAAATACATTATGCACTCTTATGGATGCAGACAATGCTAGCATGTATGCAACTGACCCTATCATTTCTAATATTTCAAAAAATCCACAATATCTCGCTGCCAACTTCGGGAAACTTCCTAATCTTAGTGAACTTCTCTTTTCCTTCACTTTCAAAAACACATGTGTGTGTACTTTAAAGTCTCTGAAAACTGTATTCTTGTCTGCATAACGTTTCTGCCTATTTTGGGTAGCCTTTAAATTCTGCTTTACTCTTGTCATCTACTCTTCCATTTCCTTCAACAAATTTGTCCCAACAACTACTCTATATACTGGATTATCCCAGCTTACTGGAGTGTTACATTTTCTGCTATACAATGCTTCGAATGGACTCATTTTCAATGAGGCCTGATACCCATTGTTGTAAGAAAATTCAACTAAATGAATATAATCTTCCCACTTTCATGGTTGATCCATCACATACATTCTAAGCATGTCCTCGATTATCGTGTTGTTCCTTTATGTTTTCCTATATGACTCAAGATGATACGCTATACTGAGATTCAAATTTGTTCCAAATCCCTTAAACAAACTCTTCCAAAAATTGGATGTGAACTTTGGATCTGTAGTATTCCATATATAAAATAGCATGGAGAACATAAATATTTTAGCTAGAAATGGCAGAACACAATGATATAACCAAAACAATACCAGAATAACGCTAGAAAGAAAACCTTGATTAATGATAACGATGTTCACTTGCCTCTTCGAGGGGGAAACCTCCAACAGAGAAGAGCTCTATTACACTAATATCCAAGAAAAAAATTCTCATACCCTCTACTCCTATTTATACTAAATTTGTCTATCCAAAAGAATAATCTAGAGGAAGATCCTTCTATAAGCGGAAGGTTCTATTAGATCTTCTTACATTTGACTTATTCTTCCTTATTGATAGGCCTTACTAATATTGGCCTTTATTACATGGAAATATATTATTCTACCTATGTGAGGGTTTAGGGAGGTTAGGTCCCTAACATTTCCTCCCCCATAAAAATAACCTTATCCTCAAGGCTTGAGATGAGGAAATTGTTGCAGAATGGTAGATGGTTCCCAAGTGGCATTTGCTGGAGTTGTATCTTTCCACTGGACTAACACTTTCTTGATGGTGCATTGACATAGACGATGCTCATGTTGGTCCAAAACTACTTGTGGTTGCAACCATATGGAGCCTTCTTTATCTAACTCGGGAAGGCCAGTTTGAGTTTGGCACTTAGTTCCAATCACCTTCTTTAAGCAAGAGACATGAAAAATAGGATGGAGCTTAGAATGACTAGGAAAATCTAACTGACAGGTCACCTGTCCCACATGCTTGAGAACAATATAAGGACCATAAAATTTGGGCGCCAATTTTTGACAATGGTCAGCCTTGAGGGAATTTTGCTTATAACGTTGCAGTCGAAGAAACAACTGGTCTCCTTCAACAAATTGATGTTCAGAGCGACCTTGATATGCATGTTTCTTCATGCAATTTTGGGTCATGACCAAATTCTCTTTAAGGGTACAAAGAATAGCCTCTCAAACTATAAGCATTTGGTTAACCGCCTGGATCGTCGAAACACCTGGAAGGTATGAGAGAACTGAAGGTGGATTTTGTCCATATACTATTTCAAAAGGAGTCATGTGGGTACATGTATGGTAAGAAGTGTTGTACCACCATTCAACTAGTGGTAACCATTGATCCCATTGATTTTTCCTTTCCGATGCAAAACACCTCAAATATGTTTCCAAACACTTGTTGACAACTTCAGTTTGACCATTAGTCTGGGGATGATAAGTTGTGCTGAGATGCAACTGGGTGAGTCCCTGTAGCATGAACAATTCTTACCAAAAATTGCTGGTGAAAGTGGGGTCTCGATCATAAACAATAGAATGAAGCATGCCATGAAGCTTGAAGACATGATCCATGAAAATTTGAGCCATAGTGGAGGAGGAAAATGCTTGTTGAAGAGCACATAAGTGAGCATACTTGGAAATACGATCAACGACCACCATGATGAATGATTTATTTCCCAATTTAGGTAAGCCCACAATAAAATCCATAGAGGTATCCCTCCAAATTGTAGGTGGAATCAGAAGCGGTTTTAGTGTGCCAGGAGCTTTGACTGTTTCTCCCTTGTTGTTTTGAAAAAAATCACATTCTGCCACAAAATTGCAAACATCATGTTTCATACCATCCCATAAAAAAGAACGTTTGACCTGGCCATAGGTTTTGGTAAACCCTAAGTGCCCAACTGTGGGTGTAGCATGAAGCTCAGAAAGTACCGTCGATTTAAGTTGTGACTATTTACTTAAATACAAACGAACTTTGTAGTTAAGCTCATCATTGTGCCAAGAGTACCCTGGGGAAACTGGAGAATTGGCCTGCAATTATTGGATCAGATGCAAAATTTTGGGATCTTGTAGCCATTTATGGTGAACATCTTGGAGCCAATATGGTATAATGAAGGAGAGGGGAAAAAGGGACCCTTCATCTTCATATTTTCTTGAAAGTGCATCAACAACCACATTGTCTTTTCCTTTATTGTAAATGATCTCATAATCATATCCAAATAGATTAGTCATCCATTTTTGTTGCTCCAGGGAGGAAGGGTGTCGTTCCATAAAATACTTGAGGCTTTGATGATCTGTCTTAATTTGGAAGCACTACCCCAATAGATAATGGCACCAAAGATCCACTACATGCATAATAGCCAACATTTCCTTTTCATATAATGATTATCCCAAATGTGACACTCACATGTGTTTGTTGGAAAAGGCCAAAGGCTGACCATCTTGCATAAGGACTTCTCCAATTCCTCTCCCTGAAGCATCACATTCTAAGACACAGGTCTTTTTGAAATCAAGAAGGGTCAGGATTGGAGTGGTGAAAATGGTTTACTTCAAGATTTTAAAGGCTTGATCAACTGCGAGATTCCAAGTGAAAGAATTATTCTTAAGGAGAGAAGTGAGAGGTGCCACAATATTTCTGTAATTCCTAACAAACTTGCGATAATATCATGTTAAACCCAGAATTCCATGCAAGATTTTGAGAGTCTTTGGGTGAGGCCAATCCTTCATAGCTTCAATCTTTTTAGGATCCACCTTGACACCTGCCTTGCCAACAATATAACCCAAGTACTCAACTTCCGAGGTGCCAAAATAACATTTAGATTGTTTGAGGAAAAGTTGGATTTGAGAGAGTAGATGTAGAACTAGATCCACATAAGCAATATGGGTTGTCTAGGTTTTACTATAGATGAGGATATCATCAAATAAAACTAAGACAAAATGACGGAGAAAAGAATGGAAGACATGATTCACGAGGATTTGGAAAGTGGGGGGAGCATTACACAAGCCAAAGGGCATGACCAAAAAATCATAGTGGCCCTCATGAGTTCGAAATGAAGTCTTAGGATTGTCTTCCTCATTCATGTGTATCTAGTGGTATCCAAAATGAAGATCAAGTTTCGTAAAGAACTAGGCACCACTCAATTCATCAATGACATGAATGAGAAATTTGTCTTTGATGGTGAGTTTGTTGAGGGTGTGGAAGTCAAGGCACATGCGCCAAGAACCTTCTTTCTTAAGGACCATGACCACATGAGAAGAGTATGGGCTCATACTAGGATGGATAACACCTGCTATGAGCAATTCTTGAACAATTTTCTCAATTTCATTTTTATGGGAAAAGAGATGATGATAGGGACGAAACTTGGGAGGAAGGATATTGGGGACAAGAGGAATGGAATTATCATGAAAACCATGGGAAGGAGGAAGTCCCTGGGGAGTGGAAAAAACAACTTGATGTTTGGAGAGGATGGATTGGAGGTCCTACAAAAAATAGGGTGTCTCAGTGGTGTGAATGGCACGGAGTTGTGAAATAATGCTAGAATGACCTTTTTTTAGGAGCTTTTCCATGCGATGGAAACTGATTATCTCTGGGGAACCGATGATGATTCCTTGGAACTTATATTGTTGGCCCTCCTGGTTTAATTTCATTGTTAATTACTTAAAATCTATGAGAATGGGACCCATAGTCCTTATCCATTCTACACCCAACACAATGTCATAATTGCCCATGTCGATATCAAGCATATGAGATTTCATGTGGTACTGAACAATTTGGAGACACATGGCATAGATATAGCAATTAGTTTCTTGGGAAATGTGGTGATGAATAAAATTATGGGTGCTTCCATTGTCAACAAGGATGATGACCTTCCTATGCTTAATGTAACCAATTATCTTGAGGGTTTGGGGAGAGGAGAACCTAGTGAGAGAATTCATGGAAATGACCGGTTCAACTTTGGGAGGGTCGGAGGGTGGGGTCATGTCAGTGGGTTCAGGTGACTTGGCCACAGGGGGGCCTCGACATCATCTTCCGAAACATCCTCAGAGATGGCCATAAAAATATTTTGTTCCTTACACTTTTTCCCAAGAAAATATTTTTCATCACAATTATAACAAAGGCCTTTGAGTTGGTGTTCATCCATTTCTTCCCTGGTTAATTTCTAGATCTTTAGTGGAGTGGAAGGAGGAGTGGGAGTGACTAGTTTAGGGTGAGGAATAAAGGAGGTTTTTTGGGTTTGAGAAGAGACAACCTGTTGATATTCCTTAGTTATTTTAGTAGCTTCCACCCAACTCTAAGGCTGAGCCATGAGGACATGGGCACAAATCTCATCCTTAAGGCCACTGATAAAACATTCTCAGAAAAAAAGCATCAGACATGCCCTCTGTATGGAAATCCAATCGCTCAAAAGAGACTATAAAGTATTCCACTGTGCCAGATTGTTTCAACTTTGTCAAACAACCTAAATGGTTGGTGTCAGTGTCAAAGCGTTCATAAAGCTCTGCCACAAATTGTGTCCAAGGAACATACCCTTGGAAGGCATTTTTTCTCCATTGCTACCATTGCCAACATTTTTGATCTAGATGGAGAACACCATACCGGAGTTTGGCCAACTCATTTGTAATCCCATACAAAGAGAAATAATGTTGCATTTGAGTTACCTAGCCAATGGGATCCGAGCCATCAAATTTGCTCACATCCACACGTGGAAGGTGTAGGTCACATTGAAAGTGACGGGGATGAAAAGTCGAGGAATTAGAGGAAGTTTCACCTTCAGAGTGAAAATGTGGGTAAGAGGAGGGAAGATCCACAGGGATATTCATCTTGGTGCAGATAGTTCTAGTGAAGGATGCAAGCTAGGTAGCAAGGTCATGTTTGATGGTTTTTATTTTGGTGTTACGGAGGAATGCATGTTTTTATTGATAGTGGAAAAATTGGCATCTATGGAGGAATGAATTCTTTTATAGATGGTGGAAATATTGGCACTGAGATGCCTCACTTCCTGTTGGGTCTTTGTGAAATTAGAGGACAAGGAATTGAAGCGAGCTTCCAAGTCTTGGCTACGGATGTGGGCCATGATGAAGAGGGAAAACAAAAAGGGATGAGTGGGACCACACAAAAAATGGGTTATAGGTGAAGTGTATCATGATGATCAAGGTGACGATGTGAATCCAATGAGATAAGGCCCAAATAAGGGTGTTGGAAGGGGGTCGAGTCCACGGAAAAACAAATTGTTGAAAAATGACAGGTATGACTACGATAAGGGAAAGGAGAGGAATCCAACGAGATAGGGCTCAAATAATGGTGCCAACAGGATCCATATTTTTTTTTTCTCCTGCGGAGTTATACTCTGATCTGAAGAATATTGTAGTGTTGAAATGACCAAATTCCTAATAGGAAGAAATGTGTAGTAATTTCGCAACTCGAATGCAGGTGGCACAGTTGCACATAAATAGATCTTGTCTATTCTGTTTTTGTTTCTGTCCCAAGGGTTAGGGTATGCAAGTTGTCTATAGGCAAGGTTTTTCCCTATGCTATAGCTCTCAGATATACGTGTGGGGTACAACAATAGTACTCGACTCAATCACTCAGGGAACCAACTAAGGAGGCTAGACCGTGCCCTTAGCCATACTACCCAACTACCCATGTACTAGAGAGTATCTTCCCAAGTGTTGTTCTCAGTGGCACTATAACATTCAAGCAGCCTATCGGTTTATCTATGAAGGACTTCAGGAGATCTAGGTTGATCTGTATACAGGTGTTCTCTTATGCACTACCACTTGAAGGGATACCAACAAGGGTGGAAAAAAATGTGTGCTTAAGTACCACTTGTATTTCCTGCATGTATGACTCCCCGACCACGGGTTTATGTGCATCACGACAAATCTCTGTATCTTTAAGATGCCGAAATACATTTCTACCCTGGAAAAAAAATTAACCCATAATTTTCTGCCAAGGAAAGTGCTCTGATACCACTTATAGTATTCTAGATATAAAATAGTATGCATAACATAAATATTTTAGCTAGAAATGGCAGAACACAATGATATAACCAGAGAAATACCATAATAATACCAAAATAACACCGGAAAGAGCACCTTGATTAATGATAACAATGTTCACTTGTCTCTTTGAGGGGGAAACCTCCAGCAGAGCAGAGCTCTATTACAATAATATCCAAGAAAAGACTTCTCATACCCTCTACTCCTGTTTATACTAAATTTGTCTATCCAAAAGAACAATCTAGAGGAAGATCCTTCTAGAAGAGGAAGCTTCTATTAATTCTTTTTACATTTGACTTATTCTTCCTTATTGATATGCCTTATTAATATTGGCCTTTATTACATGGAAATATATTATTCTACCTACATGAGGGGTTAGGGAGGTTAGGTCCCTGATAGTATCTCTATATGAAACTATTTCCTTAGGTACTCCATGTAGCCTAGCAACTTCTTTCATGCAGATATCTGCAATATTTGGTTCCTTGTGTGTAGTCTTTACTGGAATAAAATTTGTTTTTTTAGTCAATTTATTCACCACCACCATGATGGAATCATGGTGCTTCACTATTCTGGACAACTTAGTAATAAAATCGACTGTGAAAACTTCCCACTTCCATTCTGGAATGAGAAATGGTTGTAGCAAACTTGTTGGATGTCTATGCTTAGTCCTCACCTTTTGACATTCTAGACATCTAGCTATGTAATTAGCCACTTCTTTCTTCATTCTTGGCCAAAAGTATTGGATTCTCACAAATGAAATTGTCTTATGATATCATGGGTGCCCGTCATATGGAACATTGTGCATTTCCTTCACAATTGCATTTTTCAGCTCATAAAAATGAAATTTCTGCTGAAAATTACCTTTTTGTAATGTTTCTTTTATTTTCACATATTGTTGATCTGAATTTGCTGCTTCAATAATTTGATCTTTCATATATATATTGTACATGTTGATGGCTTCCACATGCACTTCATGAGCTCTCCTGCCAAGTGCATCAACTACTTGATTTTCTTCATCTTTTATATGCTTAATTTCGAAGTCATATTCACTCAAAAATTCTAGTCATCTAGTTTGACTAACATTTAGTGTTGGATTTCCAAACAAATGTTTTAGACCATAGTGGTCTTTTCTTAGCTCGAATACCTTACCCATAAGGTAATGCCTTCACATTTTTAATGTATGTACCATCGTTGCTAACTCCAAATCATGTGTAGCATAATTCCTCATGCTCTTTTAATTTTTTGGACTCATAGCATACCACATGGTCCCTTTGACTAAGAACTCCACCGAGTCCTTCCTTACATGCATCAATGCACACAAAAAAATCTTCATTTGGATCTGCAATATTCAATATTCGTGCACTTGTCAATATTTCCTTCAATTGTTGAAAATTCTCTTCACACTTGGAATTCCATTCAAATTTCACTCCCTTCTTTTGCAAAGAAGTGATTTGACTTGAAATCCTTGAGAACCCTTTTATGAATCTTTGGTAATAACCGGAAAGACCCATGAATGATCTGACCTCTGTCACATTCTTTGGTGTTGGCCATGATCTAATGGTCTCTATCTTCTTAGGATCAACTTCTATCCCTCTTGTTGAAATTATATGCCCCAAGTAGTGAATCTTCTTTTGGTAAAAGATGCACTTACTTAGCTTAGCATACAATTTATTCTCTCTTAAAACTTGCAACTCCATTCTTATATGGTGTTCATGTTACTATTCTGATTTAGAATAGATGAGGATATCATTTGAGAACACAATCAAAAACTTGTCTAGGTACTCCCTAAACACTCCATTCATCAGACACATAAAAAATGTCAGGGCCAGGGGCATTTGATAGCTCAAATGGCACTACCATGAATTCATAATGCCCATATATTATTCTTAATTTTTTCTTGTTGAAGTCTTCTTCATTTATTCTTACTTGATGATAGCTTGATGTCAAGTCAATCTTCGAAAAGATTCTTGCACCTTTCAGTTGGTCAAACAGATCATTAATTCTTGGAAAATAATACTTATTCTTTATGGTAACCTTATTAAGCTATTTGAAATCAATACACAGCCTTAAGGTTCCATCCTTTTTCACAAAAAGAACCGGGGCTCATCAAGGTGACACACTTGGGCATATGTACCCCTTCTTCAAAATTTCTTCAAGTTGCATTTGCAACTCTTTTAGTTTTGGTGTGCCCATTGTATAAGGTGTCCTAGAAATCGGAGCAGATCCTAATACCAAATCATTAGAGAAATCAATGCCTCTTTTTTGTGGTAGTCCCATAATTTCTTTAAAAGCATCTTCAAAATCCCTCAAAACTGGATGGTCTTCAATGCTTTCCACTTTGTCTTTGGTTGCCTCCTTCATATGGGCTGCAAACATCTAACATACTTTCCTAAAGACCGTCTTCAACTGCATAGTTGAGATCTCTCTAACAACTACAACTCTTGTAATGCCTTGAATCTTGCCTTGCTACCCTTCCTCATTAAGACATGTGATTGTCTTGTTGTAAAAGTCTAGAACAACATGATGTTTTTCCAACCAATCCATGCCAATTAGACAATCATATGAACCTAATGGTATGATGTTTACATCCACCATTGTATTGATTCCATTCATGTCTATCGGACAATATTTAACCAACTCATTGATTTTCCTCTTAGCCCCCATGGCTAACTAAACTAACCAAGATTTATTATGCTTACTTACTTGCAAGTGAAATCTTTTAACAATGTTAGCATTTATGTAACTACGTCTATCTCGAGAATAAATTAAAATTTCTATGGGCTCATTATTGATCTTACCTTCCACTTCAATCATGGGAGATTGATGTTTATCTTGTTTGTTATCCTAGGGTGCATAAATATTTGGCATGCTTCTTCCCATGTCTTCCATTGTTTCATCCTCTTGAATTTTGTGTACAGTCCTAATTCTTTCTCATTTGTGAGGGAAATCCCTATACAGATGATTTCCCTCACATCCCCAACATTACATCGGTTGTTGCCTTGGCCTTTTCCCAAATGAATACACAGTCTTATGTTCATTTTGGTGTGACTTGACCGCGCTAATTTGCTTGGAAATTATTCCTGATAAAGAGTGGATTAAAACCCTTCTGCCTTTGATCCTTCTTATCCTTCATCTTGTCATTCCAAGATTTTTGGAAAACCGGTCTTCCTTTTCTCTGCTCATATATATGCATTTCCCTCCTTATGGTTTCCCCCAAGGTTTTAGGGCTATCATATTGAAACTTATCACTGTAGAAAGAGGGCAACCCACTTAGAAACCTTTGGATTTTGACTTTTTCGTCCTTGATGAAGTCAACATACTTCAACAATTCAAAAAACCACTTCTCATATTCCTCCATTGTCATGGTTACCAACTGGAGAACTCTTTCATCTTTCTTTCATAGTAATGCTCAGACAAATATTTCTCTTGGAAATATCCCTTGAACTGGATCCATGAGATTCTTTTCTCATCAAGGTTCTTGGTTTTCTTAAGTTGATCACCACATGGCTTCCTTTCCTTTCAAGTGGTAGGTGGAAATTATATCTTCTACACGGGATGGGTAATCGTGTAGCTGGAAATATTTCTTCATTTTCAACATCCAAGCCTCAACATCTTCTCCTTTATTTTGCTCACCATTGAAATTTGGTGGCTTAATATTCTTGAGTTCACCCTTCAAGATGTCTGAGTCATGTATTCTCCTTTGCCTCCGAACATGAGACACACTTGGCTTGCTCCTTGGACCTGAACTTGCATGAGTTCTTCTGGTGGAATGCCTCAAAGAATGATGGTGTATACTCATGCTTCTTGACTTCCTATCATTCCCATGATAATCTCTTTTGCTATGAGATCTTGATGGTGATACTTTTCTAGCACTAACTACTTGCTTGGTGCCATATTCCTTGTTAAATTGCTT
>SNQJ01S0064008.1:52716-66398 GCA_010110895.2 Picea sitchensis | reverse complement strand
TGAAAACTCTCTTTAAATCTATAAGCATACTTGGTGTTTGTAATTACATTTATCAAGTTTGTAAGAGGAATTATCTTGAAACTACTTAGAATTTCTGTAATTCCTTGTGATGTTCTCCTTTGAATTCTTGGCTTACTAAGTTTCATGGTTAATTTTAACTAATTAGAATTTCTGTAATTCCTTGTTGTGTTCTCCTTTAAATTCTTGACTTATTATGTTGAATGGTCAATTTTGATTTCTGATCAGTGATTCAGAGCTCCTTTACTGTTACATCTAAGAAGATTTTCATGAGACATTATACACTGATCCCAAGGACGGCTATTAATTTTTTTTGTGCATGGATGTTCTTGGCACTTGCTAATTATTTTCATACTTATCAGTACTAGATATACCATCTTGATGTTTTTGCTTAACAGGTAGAATTATAAGGATATGCAGTCACAGCATAGTCACAGCATAGGCAAGGGCCTGAATGACATCTATGTTTCAAATGTATCCAGTTTTAGAGATATTCAAGTTTTATGATTCCTTGGATTCAAGTGGACCGTCTTTTGTTCTTCATATTCATTTTGACGGCTTCTCATAATTGATGGAGAGCTAACTCTAGCACAGAGATATACTTGCAGAACCACGCTATACTTGCAGAATGGTAGCCCAGTTTAATAATTCTTAAAAAAGTAACAAGTATATCTGCATATACATACATTCATGGATTTTTCTACCCTTGACTTTGATTGAATTCAATATTTTGACATACAAACTTATCTTTTGTATGTTGAATAGAGCATAGATATGTAACAGAGTACACATATCTTGTTGAAAAAAATAACACAACACGAAAGAAGAGTACATATTTATAAATTAAAAGTAAAAATGAAAAAACTGAAAGAAACATGCATTAAAACCACATAGTGAGCAAAGAGATCCAGGGAATAACTAAGACACTCTCTATTATAGAAGAACTAATTCTTCCTAAAACAGGTACACATAATAAATCTACCCATGAAGGTACTCCTGCTCACCCATTTCTTATTAGTTACAATGCATATTCTCTCATAGCTATAGGAGCTGCCTTGGGGAAAATCTCTTTGGAGAAATCTTAATTGATAAACTGTTCTTATCAATACCCAACTAATATCACTTGGGTTATGATTTTTATGAGTTGTCATTGGAATATGAGAGACCACCCTCTTTTGCATATTACTAGCCTCAGCTCGGGGGTGACTCGTTGTTGATATTTAGAACAGTCAGTCTATGGTTGGGTGGAACGACCATCACAAAAAACTAGTTGCACAATTCTTGTTTAAAGATGAGTGTTTTATCTTGTACTTAGTTATTTACATGTGTTATTGTTGTGCATGAACTCTACGTAAATGACAATGACTTATATGCTTCTGTAAAGAGGAGTTTAGTTGTATTTCATGTTGATTATTAGCATGTTTTAGATGCATCTATTTTATTATTATAGACAATAGCTAAATCTATTTTAAATTTGTATTTGTAAGCTACAAGAAATCAAATAACAGTAAAAGAATTACTTAGTTAGTAGAAGTTTTGTTTTTATGTGTATTCCACACCGTAATGTTTCTCGGTTGGGCTAGGGAACATTACATTATGGCATCAGAGTTGTAATTGAGAGAATTTTTGTGTGGCATGACCCAACCATGGTGGTTGGATACGTTACATTAATTGATCAACAATGCCACCCTACATCGGTTACAAGGATCAAATCATCAAAATTAAACAAATATGCATAAAATCAAATTCATGATACATAAAAAATTATCATCAACAAATTATATCACCATGAATATCTCAGGCCTTAGTGGAAAGTCGCTCGTAGGTGAAACACTTGGTTGTAAAACCTGCTCCAAGGAAACCTCTATTGTGGTAGCCTCGGTGAATGGCACCGATGTAAATGGTGGTGGGGGTCGGTGGCATACTGGTGCATCCACTATGTATGGGTGTGATGGAAGAGGTGGTGCATATGAGTGGCATGTGGGTGCATCCACTGATGATGCACCGAATAAGAATGATGTTTGAGATGGGCGACACTAAACCCCCATAGGATGTACAAGTGATGGAAACTCCCTTGGCCTATAGTAATGATCCAGGCGGATATTGGTGGCCACCCACCTATTCCAACTTCCAACTCGCTCATCTTGATAGTTTTCATTTTAGCATGTTTCTCTGTAACGGGTACATTTCTTTGTAATTGTGGGCTCTACACTTCTAGGATTGTCCTGAAGCCCTACAAAACATCCAGGTGGATATTGGTGGTCGTCCATCTATTCCAACTGGCTTATTTTAGAAATTTTCATGTCAATACATCTTTTTGTACTTTCAGGGCCGTTTTGGGGCCCTAGATAGTGTTTTATTGGCTTTCCATAGTCAAGTTATATATGTAGTTATATTTATAAGACATAATGTGTAGATCCCGAAAATACCTTTCCAACGGGCTATCACATGCCTAAAACGGAGATTGTATGCAAAAGTTACGACCCCGGGAAGTTAATGTACTAACTTACCCCAATGGGGCCCACATGACTTTTGACACTTCATCTCCTAGGGTTAGGTTTTTGGATGTCTAGGGTTTTGGAATTCATGTTTATCATAAATAGGCCTTCAGAGATTCATTGTACTCATCTTTTTGTGAATGAACGTAGCTGTCACATCTCTTCTAAGAGATAAAGATGTCACCATTCTATAGAGTCTTGCACTCTGTATTTTTATAGTCTATGTACATTTCTTTCATTAATAGAAATCATATATTGTTGTATTTATCTGTTTCTAACAATTTTTATGTGTATATCATTGTAATATCTCTGCTTTCATTTCATTCCGAAAATAATCCAGATCAATGGTATCATAGCATCTCTTGATCGTTTTTCAGTGCATGTCCTTGACAAGGTCCGAGTATAGCAAGTCGTGTCTTGAGCTTGTCTCTCTTAAGGAAAATTGTTCTTTCACACCCAAGAAACCCTCCATGGTGGAAGAAAAGAAAAATGGTGGAGAAAAAGATTCTATTAACCTATTGCTTGAGCAAGCTCTCGCGCGATAGAGGGACGAAATGATGGAGAGTTTTTCCAACATCATTCAATGCTTGTCGATAGCAACATGTGCATCTTCATCAAGCGACCACTTTGGAGGAACCTCTCCCTTCAAGGTACAATTTAATTTTTATATTCTCGTATTTGAAGGTCAGATAGATGCGGATACCTTAGAAAAATGGTTAAATATGCTACAAGGTTATTTCTTTGTTCACAATTTTTTCAATGGGGAAAATATCACCTTCGCACTCCTCAAGGATCTTCCCCATGTCAAAAATTGGTGGGAAACTTACTAGGAGTAAAGTTTCACAGAGGAATCTGGAATATATTGGGTTGAGCCCACTTGGGATTTTTTTGTGGATGTGGTCAAGGAACAATATTATCGTGTTGATAACTATGAAGGCCAGTACATAAGATGGACCACACTGCGGCAAGAAAAGAGACAAATAGTGTCGAAGTTCACAAATAATTTCCATACCTTGTGCACCAAGATGGGTATCCAAGACTCCGAGCGACATCTGGTTCTGAAATACTATGGAGATTTGCATAGGTACATCCAAACCAAAATGGATTTCCTAAACATCTCATCATTGGGAGATGCCTATCGATATGCTGTCAAAATCGAGCAAAAATTTAGGCACCAGAAAAAATGGGAGTTCGGTTCTACAAATCCGCAACAACCAAAGCATGGTAAAGACATCCCTAATCAACAGCCTCTATACAACCATTCCAAGACATAGGAAAATAAGGGTAAAGGAAAGACGAAGAATGACACTGGGAAGTGGTGCGACTTCCAAAAAATCCCCTGGCACAACACCGATGAATGTCGCTCGAAATAGTCATTGGTGGTCAAGGTCAAAGATAAGGAGCCGAACCCTAATTCAAAATATGATCCATAAAATATTGAAAACAAACAGATCATTGACGCAGACCCCACTACTATTGTCATGACTGCAACAATTCAACCAAAAGAACTAGTAGATCCTGAACAGGGGGGGCTCCTATCCATTCACAGATGTGGGTGAAGAGGACCCCGTTGCATTTCATTATTGATAGCAGCATCCAAAAGAACCTCATATAAGCTGAGGTCATCAAATAGTTGGGGTTGTTGAAAACACCACACCCACAACCATATAACATTGGGTGGCTTCACCAGGGTTGAGATCTCTGTGTCAGCCAGTAGTGTCACCTGTCATATGGAATCCATCCCTTCAAGGATGAGGTAGTGTGTGATGTTTCCTTTCTTGATGTCTGTGATATTTTTTGGGCCAACCATATATGTGGAAACGTCATGCTATTTATGAATCTCAACCCCATAGTGTCATTATTACTCTGGGGGGTCAACTCTACAAGATACTAGAGGTAGTTTCAACTATTGTTCCACCAAAACATTTCCGCAAGGTAATATCTAATACTACAAAATTCATCCTCTACACGGTTTGTTTAAAGGATGCATAGAAGGCCACTACAACCACTGCATCCTCACCACCTTCTATCTAGCAGAAACAAATTGCAAAAGTGAAAGAAGATATTGTTTCTTTACCTACAATGGTGCCTACACAATGCCCCGTCAAGCCCAGAGACAACAGGTTGGTGGAACATATTCAACGCCGCAAGAAATAGGTTCATGACAACCATTCACAGACCAAGAAACACAACTTCTCCAACAAGACACGCAACTCACCAAGATTCAAATTCAGAAAATTATTTTCCCTCTTCCCTGGGCTCTCAACGCAATGGAGACCATTGCTTCCTAAGGGGGGAGGATTGCTACAAGTGGATATTGGTGGCCACCCACCTATTCCAACTTCCAACTGGCTCATCTTAACAGTTTTCAGTTCAACACATTTCTCTGTAATGGGGACATTTCTTTGTAATTGTGGGTTATGCACTTATGGGGTTGTCCTGAATCCCTACACAACATCCAGGTGGATATTGGTGGCCTCCCACCTATTCCAATCGGCTTATTTTGGAAGTTTTCATGTCAACATGTCTTTTTGTACTTCTAGGGCCGTTTTGGGGCCCTAAACAGTGTTTTCTTGGCTTTCCACAGTCAAACTATAGACAGAGTCAAAGTTTGATGAAATAATGAGTAGTTTCCAAAAATACCTTTCCAACGGGATATAACATGCCTAAAACAGAGATCTTATACAAAAGTTACAACCCTAGGAAGTTAATGTACTAACTTACCACAACAGGGCCCACGTGACTTTTGGCGCTTCATCTCCTAGGGTTAGGTTTTTGGAATTCATGTTTATCATAAAAAGGTCTTCAGAGCCTCATTGTACTCATCTTTTTGCGAATGAGCGTAGCCGTCATATCTCTTCTCAGAGATAAAGTTGCCACCATTCTAGCGAGTCTTGCACTCTATATTTTTAAAGTTTTTGTACATTTCTTTCATTAATAGAAATTGTGTATTATTGTATTTCTTTGTTTCTTGCAATTTTTATGTGTATTTCATTGTAATATCTCTGCTTTCTTTTCATTCTGAAAATAATACGGATCAAGTAAGGTAACCCATGAGCATAGGCCAGGTGCCCAGGGAGTGGACTAGTACTATAACTAGTGAATATGTTATTAGCCTGCATACATATTAATAATATTAAACTATTAGTACCAAATAGTAAAATTTAGCAACATAAATACAACAATTTTGATATTTAAATCATATTTAACTCTACACATGATACATGTGATGCAAGTGAATTTTCCATCCTAGATGGACGTTCCTCGGCATTGTCTAGTCCCACAACCTGTAGAAACACAAGAACAATAAAAATTAGAGGATGTCATAACATAAATAAATGACCATGGTGAATTTATCAAATGTGACACATAGTTGTGTATGGGTTACGACAAATGAGCAGGCTACCTCTATTTCTACATCAATGGTGGAAACATGCACTGATGCATCCATGGGCGTAGAGGGTCTGCTACACAAACGTAACAATTGAAAAACAACATAACGATATAACGATATAAATACACATAATACCATATAAATATATAACGATGAAGAACATAGAGATGGTTAAGATACTAACCTCCTCCATGAAGCTTTGTTGTTAACATGCATCTCCTACCGAGATAGTGCAACAAAGTTATCGTGTTGCACTAGGCTCTGAGTCAATGATGTTATAGCTAATTGTGCCTACTGCAAGCTCTCTGCAACTGGAGGATGTTGGGAAAGGGGATCGGGCCTTCACTTGGGGGGACAAGGACCTAACATGGGATCACGCCTAGTATGCTCTTGGTCCTGTGCGTACCCTCAACCCACCCCTTGAAATTCACCGATGTCAAAGTAGTTGACATGCTAACCCAAAATAAATAGATCCCACAATTTTCACAAAAAGTATAAAGGCACCTCCTTGTTATTGCAGAGAGGTTTATCAAATACCATGTACCACCTATCCATCCAGTTTTTACTAATTTGTGGGTGGATGCACTAATTAATGAAAATGTCTTTCTTGGTCACGGGTGGTTGTTATTGACATCGAGGATCAATAAAAATATACATTAGTTGTTGTTTTGATATACCCAAGTCTCCAACTTTCTTTCTATCCAATCCAGTGTTGTAATACTCAAACATTCTTTCCCTATATTCAAAAATAGAAGTCAATTTCCCTTGGGAACCTGCAATGGACCTCACAATGACGTCCAAAGAAGTGGCCAAGGACTCTCTTCTTGGTTCCTGCATGCCCCTTAATTGATTTAAAAGTGTTCTTAATGTGTCCAACCCTTAATTAATTTGGGTGTTTAAGTTGGGTGGTTGTGGTGGGTTGGGGTTTTCCTCGCCTTAGTTTATTGGTTGGTGGTTTACATTTCTCTTGGTTCCATTTTATAAGATATGCTGCACTTTAAAAAGTCAATTTAATAAGTGGACTTATGACAAAGGTATTACAAACAACAATTTCATTTTATCCCAACAAAATCACTAATGTAATTTCGTGTAAAACAAAGAAAAACTATGTGTTATCTTTATAATGAACTTGAAAAAGACCTATACAATATTAGTGAATTCTTGATAGATTTACATTCAAGTATTAATTATGTGTAGTGAACCTAGCTAATAAGTGTTCAATATCATTGGGATTTACATCCATAACCCATGACTAATTGTTTTCTATTTTTTGCAAAGCCAAGAGGAAATGACAAAAAACTAACCATACCTTTCTTGCAATGGACATGGTGGCAAGATCCTAGGTTTTTCTCCTCCTCTATTAGTCATGTTTTCTTGCTCCAATTGGGAAAATCGCGAGGCACGATGTGAAAATGAGCACAAAACGTGCCTGCGGTCCCTTAAAAATCAGGCACAGCAGGAACGCGCACACGTGTGTGTCCCTGCCAACGAACCATTGTGGCATGCTGACTAGAGGTTTGGGTCTTTCCAAACCTATAGGATTCTTGTGAGTGCGCATTCCTACTAACCCCCTTGCCACTTTTTCATCCACCAACTTTGTGAACTCACCCTTAAGTCAATGAAACAATAAAGGAGATTAGTTTTTTTTTTTTTTTTTGACATTCCTTTGCAACAATCCTTATAGTAAGTGGTTTACAATTAAATGACATTTTTTTCTATGAATATCTAATCATAAACCAATCTTCTTTTCAAGACTAATTTCAATCACTAATAATAATGGTTTTATAATTTGAGGGTATCTTTTAGTCACGACTTTTAAAATAGGAATAATGAAACTTTTAATAAAGGTTTAGGGAACCTTGCTTGAATGCTATATGGAAAAGTTTATGAATGTGCACATATATGTTCATTTATTTTTATTTTTGTTTTATATTATGGATTAAAAATATATATATATTGGTTGAAAAAAGTGACCCATTACAATATATAATTTCCAATATATCATAATTTCTTATGTCAATAAAAATAGCAAAAGAATAATGGAATATACACGATCTTCAACTAAAAACATCACTTGAAATTATCTTTTCTTTTATTAAAAATTAAAAAATAAAATGTGATGCTCTATTTAATTAACCTATTAATGCATCTAATTTTTTTTTATAGTTTTTCATGCTAAATCATGTTTGTTGAATGAGTAAATGAATGTTGTCCTATGGTGAATTTAATTGGCAGAATTGTTTTTAGTTTGGCAAAACAATAATAATGTTCACTTTGCAAAGATAATTGATTTTTTACCTTCAATTATGTCTCATGACCATATATATTAATTTAAGGCATTAAAGAGATATACATGAATTGGTGATCATTTCTCTGTAATCCTATCTTTTTTCTGTGCTAACCTCTCATGCCAACGGTTTTCAAGCTTGCAGCCATGTCAGGAGGAGGATCTGAACCTCATCCAGAATTTGATATCGATGCTTAAGCCTTTAAGAAATTGGTTGATTCCCTCGGTAAACCCTCCTCGAGGTCAACTCATTCTTCCTTTGTTAAGAAATTGGACCAGATTCTTGAAATCAATCTTCCTCACATCTTGGCTCAATGCAAGGACCTAGATTTTGCGGCAAAGGGTTTAATCAGATAGTTCACAAGGCTCTGGCCCTCTCCACGACAAATGAAAATTGGGGTCCCCTGATCAGGGGCAGGCTCAACCATTTCTTTTGTGGTAAAGATTATTATACCTTATTTTTTGAATTCAAAGAGGATAGAGATCTAATTTTTCGAAGTGACCCTTATTTCTATGGCACCAGGGGAATGTATCTGAACTCTTGGACGTCGGATTTTGACCTAGAAATCAATATTCCTTCACCAAGTGTTGCATGCTCACCTTGGGATCATCACCAAGAGAGTGTACTCACCTTGGAATCATCTCCAGGAGGGCACACATGACATGCATGAGGCTTGGAGGGTGCACCACATGTGCATGCATGAGATTCTCTCCACTCCACTTGTATAGACAAGTTAATTGATGATTGCATGGCTGGTTAACTAGGGCTAGGTGGTAGATAACTCATGTTTCTATAAGTGTGTGTGCACATCTCTCTAGAGATCACTACTATGGCATATTAATTCATCCATGTAAATTATATCATGCATGTTTTTCCATTCTCTCATTTGGTTAATACAATTCTTTATTCTTTCTCTCCAATTCTTCTCTTCTTCTCTCAACTTTGTAAGTTTGTTGTTCAATATTTCTAGCTATATTTTATGTGCAGGTTTCAACCCAATTTCACATGGTATTAGAGCCCATAGGTGCTAGGAATAAGGCACATAAACAATCATTTGCATGTTCAAAAGATCGAAGCAATCAAAAAGAATGGAATTTTCATTGTCAGATCTTCTTACGCCATACAATCAATTTGATTGGAAGCTGAAGATCCTTCTTCTTCTCATAGGAAGAGGTGTATATAGAATAATCATGGCAACATAAATTGAACCCACATCAACAATTGAGAAATCCAAATACTTCAACCATGTGGACAAGGCCTTATGTCTCAAGTGCATGTCTATCTCTCCCGAATTATTGTTTCATGTTGAATCTTCCACTACTCCAAACAAGGTTTGGACTACTTTGGACGGTCTCTTTGGAAAACATAACAAGATGCACGACCACGTGCTCAAGATTGAGTTAAACTCTTTAGATCTAAGCAGTTTTGAGAAAATCCAAGACTTCTTCATGAAGTTCAAATCCTTACTGCTTCAACTAAAAGGATGCGAGATCGATAAATCAAAGCACAGAAAAACAATTGATTCTTGCTATTATATCAAAGTTGGGTATGGAATATGTCGTCTTTTTCTCCACATTTCATGCAATAAGGATTACATTGGGTGCAACTTGGGCAATGCCCACATTGGATGTATTCATTGAGTCCTTGACGCATGAGCAAGACAAGCTCATCAAAATGGGATCAATCAAGAGCTCCAAAGTGCATGCACTTGTTGTGCATGAGAGAAACAAATCCAACTCAAAATACAAACAGAAAGGAAAGGGAAAGAATGATCTAGATCCAAGAAAGGGAGGCAACTTCAAACCTTTTGATGAATCTTCCAACTCTAAAGCAAGAAAGGGAAAGCAAGGGAAATCAAAGTGCAGTTAATGAAATCGTGGTTACCATCATGAATCCTCTTGCATGAAGAAGATCATTGACCTCATGGCACAAACACTCTAGTAGACCAATCTTGGGGACTACATTCCAGAAGAAGCTGGGAGAAAGAGCACTAAAAACTTGAGGTAATGTGCATGATTTAATTGCAATTAATTCTTCTCCAGATTCATGGATCATTGATTCAGGAGAATCACCACATGGCGACCACAAAAGATGTCCTTTCATCTCTAAAAACATGCACGATTCCTCCCATTCTCATGGGAGTTTACTCTCTAGTAAAAGTCTTTGGACAAGGGAGAGTGGAACTCAGAAATGGAAGTTTGGAGAATGTCTTGTAGTTCCGAAACTTTTTGTAAAATAAGAAGTAGAATAATATGACAAATAAAATAACTTTATATAACAAAATATATGAAAGACAACATAATATATCTTTGTAATAACAATAATAGTAATATAATTTTAAGGTCATATTCAAGTTAGACACCAAATTAGTGTATGACCCCGACACACTCATTTGACTCCTAAAATCTATAGTTGGTTGGTTAACTATTCTTTAATTATTGGTGATTGGTTAACTTTGATTTGAATTATAAATTACATTTGTTTTGTAAATACATTTGATATTTATCTTTTTATAATTCAAAGTGTTTTATTATATAATAAAAACAATTTAATTTTGTTATTATTATTATTATTTATAATAATTAAAAAAAGAGAGATTTAGAATAAGATAGCTATTTTAAAATATTTCCAACTGGGTCCACGAAGATCCAGGTACTTATTGTATTTTCTTGAAAGCTTAAGAAATTTTGGAGTGGACAAAAATTGTAGAAGTTTCCGATATTAAATATCGACCACTGTAAGCTATTGATGCCATAAAAAAGTAATGTCTACTTACTTGTGGAAGAGGCCAGCGTAGTTTGTAGGAAGCAATTTTGTTTCTTCAATTCACTCTTTCACAAACCTACCCCATCCCATCCCATCTTCCCTTTCTAATTTGTAAAGCGCTCACATGAGATATCGAATCACATATTATATTATATTATATTATATATATATATATATATTAAATTTAACATAGAATGAAAACTCATAATGTTGGTGTTGGTGTCTTTTGTAAATTTATAAATTTTTCTGGTGAATATCAAAGGTGATGGGTTTAAATTTGTGCCACCAAACAAATGTTTGGCTTCCTTCTTTTACAGATTAAAATTCATTCAATGTTCCTATATATCATTGCAAGTGATCTCCTCATGTAATGTAATTTATAAGGTGATTTCAAAAATTCTTGCAAATCAGATAAAATTGATATTGTCAAAGTGTCTATCTTCAGAACAGTCGGGGTTCCTGAAGGGTAGAAGGATTCAGGACACAATTAGTACGGCACATGAAAGCCTCCACAGCAAAGAAAAAAAGAATATTAAATCTCTGGTATTGAAGCTGGATCTTAAAAAAGCCTATGACAGCATAGACTAGGAGTACTTAAGGTTGGTTTTACTCATAGTTGGCTTTGGGGTTAAGCTAACTAATTGGATAATGTGTTGCGTAACTAGTGCCAGCTTTGCAGTTTTGATTAATGGCGAGGCGACGGATTACTTCAAGGTTTGGAGGGGGCTTCGTCAGGGATTCCCTTTATCCCCGTATTTGTTCATCGTGATAATGGAAGGGCTAAGCCTGATGTTATCCAGAAGCAACGATGATCACAGTATTTCAAGTATAAAGGTAACAAAGCTATTAAAAATTGTCCATTTAATGTTTGTTGACGATGTTCTTGTAATGTCAAAGGCAGATCCGTTGGAGTGGAGAGTGATCTTAGACATTCTTCAGGCTTATTGTCATGTTTCTGGTATATGCATAAAATCCTCAAAAACTACAGTCCACTACTGGGGGCTTAAGGAAGCGGAGCTAAGTCCTTTAAAAGACATCTTACCGTTTACCTTTGTTGAATTGAGTTCTGGTTTCAAGTACTTAGGTTACTACCTAAAGCCGGGTATTTCAAAATCCAATGATTGGAGCTGGCTGGTGGAAAAAATCGAAAAGAAAATTGGGCTTTGGTGTAATAAATGGCTATCACTCGAAGGTAGGTTTATCCTGGTAAAAGCAGTGCTGGAGAGTCTATCGGTGTTCTAGATGTCCATGGAGGTGATTCCAAGAACTATTTTAAATAAAATATGTAAGTTAATGTTTTATTTCCTGTGGAGTGGGCATAAGGAAGAGTTTCAATTCCATCTTTGTAGATGGGATATTCTGGCAAGACCAAATATTTGTGGGGGATGGGGGCTCAGAAATCTACCATCTTTCAACTCGACATTACTAGCAAACACCTTTTGGAGGGCGCTAACTCATGGCAGTACTTGGAACAGAATTATTTTGGGTAAATATTTGGGTGATACTTTGATTTTTGCTTGGCTTCGAAAGTCATCCCACCAGTAGTAGAGGGCGTCCAGCTTTTGGAACAGCATGACCAGAAACATATTTGTGATTTTGCACTGGCTGCGTTGGAATCCTGGATCGGGAGATCAAATTTCTATAGGCAGGGACATGATCATCGGTTTGGAGGACCGATCACTTCTCTTTGAATCCCTGCGCTTGCACTTGCTCAACAATCACATTACCTTTATTGCCCAAGTGAGAGACACTAACAACATTTTATCCTTTCTTGGCCAGTGGCGTAGTATCAATTCTTTGAGTCTTAGTGGTCAGGATGCGATGGAATGGATTTCTTTAATAAACGCATTAAGGGGCACATGCATAATTCTTAGAAATTCAGAAGATACCCTGGTGTGGACTGGTGGGGATGAGTCTGGTGTTATTTCAGCAAAAAATATTTACCAGGCACTCATAAACTCTTATGATTACCAGTGTGACAGTTCATGGTTTAAAAAGTTGTGGAAGTGGCTGATCCAACTCAAAATCAAGTTGTTTGTGTCGCTGGAAACAAAAGATAAAGTTCTTACCTGGGAATCACTTCAGAGGAAAGGTTGGCAAGGTTTGGGGGTGTGTAAGCTATGTAATGGTTGATATGAAAATATCAGCCATCTTTTAATCCATTGTTCTTTCACAAAATCAGTGTGGCTCTGTTTATATGATCTCTACAAAGTAAAAACTCAATGGGTAGGCATCACAGTCTCTAACTATTTTATGGGGTGGAAAAAAGATAAATCCGCTCCAGCAAGCTTGGAAGCTATTGCTTGTTGGCACATTTGGATTGAGAGAAATAAGGCCTTATTTGAAGAGTGTTCCCCCTCTCATCGCTTAGTGGTGCACAGGATATCGGCCACCTTCTCTTGGTAGCCAGCTATCCCAAAATCCATCCCAATTAGAGTTTGTGATATTACTCAGACCGAGGGCTTCACTTTGGCTTGCTTCAATGGAGCAACCCTAGAAAATGGTGAGTGTTGTGGAGCAGGTGGTTTTTTCAAGTCTCATGCAACAAGGATTACTAAATGGTTCCTAAATTGCGGAGCTGGTAGCAACACAAAGGCGGAGCTCTTGGGATTGTGGGCGACTCTCACTTTGGCTATGCTTTGGTCAATTGAAAAAATCCAAATCCTGGGGGATTCGAAAGTTATTATAGATTGGATAAATCAACAGGGTTAGCTCCAT
>SNQJ01S0064007.1:32313-52286 GCA_010110895.2 Picea sitchensis | reverse complement strand
TCCACTTTTTTTAATGCTTTTTTTTTTAAATTAGGGTTTTGAATATATATTTTTAAATGTATTGTTTTCATGACATTATGTATTATGTTGTGTTTGGAGTGATCAACTAAGATTTAAAAAGTAAGCATTTAAGGGTTGATTTGATGATTTTGTTTGCAATAACGATGATTTCGATTACCACTTTAAAAAAATGTGTCATTTTAATACCCCAAATTTAAAATGGGTGCTACTAGTAGCAATTCTCTTCAATTTGATGGTTGATTTTGAGATTTTGGTTTTAATGGTACCAACTGCTAAATATACGATTTTAAAATATCTATAAATTTAACGTTTTGAAAAAAAAAAATATGTAACATCATTTTTTATTTAGATGTCGATTTGAAGGTTTTTTTGAGCTATTGTTTGAGTTTTGATGGCCATGTTTGAAAAATGTTGTAATTTTGACCCCGTTTGAAAAAATGGTTCTATCGAAAGCAACACTTTTTGATTTGGGGGTTGAATTTCATGTTTTTTTTGCAAAAATATGGGGTTTTTGGGCCAGAGTTCTCGTTTTGAGGTCACAACTCTCATTAAGTTGGTAACTTTGTCTCCAACTAGGGGTTTCCCCCCAATTGGGATTTGTCCCCCAAGAAAAGATGAGAATGAGTTGCCTATAGCCATAAGTATAGTTTGGATAGTTTGAGCAACTATAGTGTTAGTACCAACTTGACTAGAGGGGAAAAAATTGAAGCCACTAGTAGAATAACCACCCGGAGCAACAACACTACCAAGTACTTGGCTAGACGAAGGCGTTATATTATGAGAAAATACTGCACTTGGCATGAGAAAAGATCCAATAGAACTTTCATTTATTGGTTGTTGCTACGGGATTATAGGTTGAGAAATATTCAATTGACTAATCTAAGGGATGATCTAGCCAAATGACGTTTCAAATAGAGGAGAAGCAGAAGTAGAGGGTGCTTGTGTAGGATTATCTACAACATATGTGGACAAAGGAGGTGGTAACCGTTCCGATGCCATATCTAAATATTCACTGAGACCTCTAAGTGGTGTACGAGAAGAAGAAAAATCTATCACAAATTCAAACTCTCTTGAAGAGGGTTACTGTACGACAATTGGGCCAAGAGGATCAATCAAAGGTGGATTTACAAGAGGGACAAAGCCTTCCTGGAAAATTGTGGTCACCCCTTCAGAATGATCAACCAGAGGAGTACGTATACTCCCAATCTCAGAAACAATCTCTTTGTCTATAGTTCCTTTGTTAGAAGGGTGCAGTGAGTGAGGAGGTATAGGTTTGTACCCTTCTGGTGGAAACCCTTGCATTGTATGTGATCTACGCAGATCGTGGTTGTCCATAGAGAGTGTAAAAGAGTGATAACAATCTCTAAGGCCAATTACAAATAACAAAAAAACACACCCTTAAGAAAGCTAAAGATAACCAATCAAGCAAACAATAGGCAAAAGGGTCTTCTGGAGATGGGATATCAAGTCGTCAACGAAGATATGAGAAGAAGTTACCTCAACCTCCACATAATAACCCTTCTCGGTGCAAGTAACCCTTGCTTCCCAGGGCCACCCTCAAAGGGTACTGAAAGTGTGATATGAAGTCTTCCCCAGGTACCGTGGAAATCCCCCCACAGTCACCTCTATAAATACCTAGGAAAGGCCACTAGGGCTACCAACTCATAGTCAGCCTCTAAGGAGTACAATCGACATCCAGGAATGAACATATGGGAAAGATATCAAAGTACAAAGTTCTTCAAGAGAACTGAAGACAAGTAGACTAGTAAGACTCCTGAGGAACCCAGACAGATTTGGGATTCACGAAGCACCGAGACCAAATGAAACCAGTAGTTTCTCAAGAAAAACCCCCAATATATGCTCGTTCCACTATGATTGTTCAAGCTCTGGAGGGGTAATCTCCACTGCTCTTCCGCACGTGACCTCATGTATAGCCCCTGTGTTAGAAGGGGTTCCTAACTATGCCTATAAGACAACTGGATTTTTGTCTCTCTTTGGTAGTCTACAGTCTTATTTTAGTAGTCTTGGATGATTTACTCACTTTCCTAGTCCAAAGACCCTAACCTTAAGCTATTGTTGGTTTTCTATAAATAAAAAGTCTAATTAGTTTTATTAATGTGTTGGTTGATTCTTTATGGTTGTTTTTACTCAAGGGTAAACAGAGGTGAAACTTGCGATGTGATGACCTGACTCCAAAATCATGCAGAAAGGAATGAAATGAAAAAATCATTTTTCAATGAATCCTATTTATAGGATGGAGAAGATGTTTATTTTCTTCTTAGTACAATAAAACACTCAATGCAACACTTAGTGTAACTTTGCTTCTCTTTAAATGAATAATATGAACATTTGCTAAATTATCTGATTGATATCCTTAAAATTTCAAAACCAATAAATAACAAGTTCCTTTAAGAGACATACCAAAGCTCTATGTAATGAAGATTTGAATTTTAAAAAAATCTTTGTTTGGTTCTATATGCAATGAAATCACTTCAAATGCAATTTTTTTCTACTCCTTTTCTTCCAATTAGAATGAAATAGACTAATGTTAACATAAAGGAACATAAAGAAAAAGAGATCCAAACAAGATGTACTCAAAGGTTTAATGAAAACTGAAAGCATTCAAGTGTAAGAATACACTTAATACTTTCTCAATCAAGTACTCATTATTGGATAGAAACAGAAGGAAATCATTCTTTGAAAACCTCCAAAAACAAAGATCAAATATCACTTAAAACTTGCAAGAAACCCCAAAAAATGAGAATTCACTCAATGGATTAGGAATTTTATAAAAAGAAGAATTCAAGTAGAGGGTTTGGGGCCACTTTGAATTATCCTTAATTTAATGAAAGAGACTTTCAAAACAGACAAGTAAAGGGATTGAAGGCTTTTGGAAAGTAAATGACAAGAGTATGATGATGTACATGTTAGCACTTTGTAAATTTGTTCGGCTGATAAAAAAAAATAACAGAGGTAACCTACAAACCACTTTAGAGTTGGGTACTAGCCTGCTCAGCTCAGAGAGGGCTCTCTCCTGTCACTTGGTCTTCAATAGATGAGTTTTCTTTAACACTTCACTGGCTAGGTTTAGTTTCTTTGAAGGGTTTTTTATAATTTTGTTGGAAAGGAAGGGGAGGGACACTTAGGGCTATGGAGTCAAGCTTATGAAATTGAATGGAAGCACTGACTAGTCGGTTGAACTCTCTAGAGGATAAAATCTAAATGAGGCAATAAATCTGAGTTAGAAATTGTAATTTGTAGAGTGTAAGAAGAAAGGAAAAAAATGTAACTACATCAGAGCATTAAATAAAATGAATTCTGACTTAGTTAGGAAGAACTTAACATAGTTTAAATTGCTTAAGTCGAGAGCATCACAAGATGAATTATGGGCCTTTAACTATCCAATTTAAAAAAAAGACAGTGAAAATGGAATTTAAACACACAGGAAATACATACGAAGAAAGAAGACGAAAATCAGACCACCACCATTAGAATCTTTTCATGGAAAATTCAGGACATGTGCATGTGTATTCTATTCAGCTTCAGAAAATTACATTCAAGTTCCAAATAACTAAAATCATGGCCTTTCACTTTTGCCAATCTCTAATACATTTGAAACTCCTAATATTTATACAATCTGAGTTTCTTCGTTTTGAAACTGGTTATAATGATAAGAAAGAAACATTTTGATTCTAAAACCGATTACAATGATAAGCAAGAAAATGTTTCAAGACCTAGATTCTAGCTTCTCTGGCATTTCGGTCCCTTTCTTTGCCACTTGTTTTGCTTCTGAGGTTATGATGAGATCCATGGTTGTGGTGAAAAATACCTGGAAACGAGCGTAAATAGCATGCAGTTGGTGTATTGTTGAGCTCCAGGTGGAAGACGGTGGTCGCGCCAAGGTTCTAATGGTCCAACGTTCAAATAATAATCAAATAAAATAAATGACTAAAAGTCCCTTTTTACTTTTCTATTTTGCGGGGGCGCGAGGAATTGATTTTGAGGTAACCTGCCTTTTTTCCCACAATTCACCTGGTGATGCCAACTACCCACGAGAGAAAACCACGGTTTAAATTGCGAGACCGCTCTTCAAAATTAAACCCTGTACAACTTTGCCCCCCACAATCGTTCTCGATCGTTGATCTCATTGCAATTTGCGATCTGGGTAACCCTACTATTTTAGTGCCACGCTAAAGTTTATTTGTCTTCCAAATAGATAATCCTTTTAACCATGTTTACAGATGGCACCAATTTGGTGTTCAACAGCTTTGAATGCTAAGCAGTAATTCCTCCCAGAGGAATATCTCTCAAATCTGGTGTGGTGACCTGACGTCATTGTGTTGATGTGTCATGGAAAGAATGGTGATACGTGTCATGTGGAAATGGGAAAATGACGCAACCAAATGACCATAAATGAGTCCCATGGTCATGACTGATGAGTGTGATCCGTGTCTCAACTGATGGTTTCCACATGCTTTGACACTTTGGGCTTCGGGAGTTTTGGATTTTGAAGCATGAAGTTCTCCCAGAGTAGTATGGGCCCAGAGTGATGTGGCGGCCTAACATCATATGATGTCACAGTTGTTGATGTGTGACAAAAGGGGAGTGATATGTGTCACTCGAAAATGAGTGGATGAAATTCCCAAAGGTGCCTGAACTGAGTGCCAGGTATCAGTGCTTGATAGATTCCACAAGTCTCTGATGGATGAGCGCCATGCATTTGAACTGAGGAGTGCTAAGTGGCTTCGGCATTTCGACACTTCGTTGCTTCGGAGTTCAGGAGTTTATGTTTGCTTTGAATTTAAAACTTCCGAAGTGGTATGGTCCCGGAGTGACGTGGCAGCCTGATGTCATTTTGGCATTTCAGTGCTACGACGTTTCGACACTTCGTCGCTTTTGTCTGGTCATTAAGCCTTGCGTGAATTTGAAACTACGAATGCGTGAGAGTCGTTAATCTAAATTGTACATGGGATCTCCACCATTGAAAATTGAACTTGTCTATTTGCTTGTATTTCAAGCCCGAAATGGACTTCTCTGAATGTTCCATTTTTTCTCATGGTTGTTCCTTGTTCATACAACATACTTGATAGACCCGTCGCAAGCTCAATTAATGGCAAACAAGATGACAATTAATTCAAACCAAATCATGATATATGTTTACCCTTCAAGAAAAACATAAAAACTATGTGCCAAGAATCAATCGAGCATGACAATAAGGAAAACTAAGTCATTGAACAAATGGGAAACTGACTTGACCAAATTTAAGAGGAAATATTTCTAGGAAGGTATGCAGAAAAGAGAGAGAAGGGGTAGGCGTGCATACTTAGGTCTTAACATTGGGGACATGATTATTTGGATGATTAGTCGAGTGAAGGATTTAGGTGATGGGAACTTGACGGAGCTGGTGAAAACATTTTAAAATCTGAGTGGAAAGAAATCACAAGAACAAGATTTTTTGGAAAAATTAATACAAATTAGCATGTGATAACAGTACAAACAACAAAAATTGAGACTACTGACAATCAAAACTATATTCAAGGACCATATCAACTTTGAACATTTTATGACATTTTCATAACTTAATCCAAGAGAACACTTTAAAAGAGGGAAAAGGAGTGATAAATACAATATTTATAATCAAACAAGGTCCTAACTAATCATACAAGACCTTGAGACAAAATTCCAAGTCAAAAAACCCACGAAACATAGTAAAAAAAGGCCTAAAACTGACCTTGGAAGAAGACTAACGCTCCCATAAGACCAACAGGGAGTGTTACTAAAGGGGGTAACCCTCCGCAAAATATTGTCAGGGAGAATTACTAACGCTCTGTAGACCACTAGGGGGGAGCATTACTAATGCTTTGTAGACCACTAGGGGGGAGCGTTAGTGTCTGAAAATGCTTCAAACAACCTGAGGCTCAACCCAGATTCAACAGGGAACAAGCTAAAAATTTTGTAAGATTCTTAATGAAGACCAAAAACAAAGAAAAGTTCAAAAATCAAGCATTCATCAAGAATACACAAAAAAAAGGGCTAAAAAACTAAGAAATAATAGTTCCCTAGTGGAGTCACCATTTTTCTATTGTGAGAAATTTCACCCTGCAAATAGGTTGAACTCCCTTGGACCGGGTTCTCTTCGGTCCAGGATAGAAGAGAACAATTGGACACTAGCGTCCCTCTTCCCTATATATTCTATATTTTTATGCATGAATTTTGAGGATAAAGAGAAAGAGAGAGATAGATCTAACCCTCATGTCGTAGGTTGTCCTCGCTTCTCTGGTGTCAAACCTGATCCAAAATCTAAGCATAGAAGAAAACTCTTGCAATCTCTCTGCAAAAAGTAAGACAACCCTTCACTTATACTATATAGAATTAGATAAAAACTGATCCATCTAATTTAAACTAGAACAAACATTCATGCATTAAATTGAATAAAACAGAAATGATGAAATAGGCCAAGTTATATTAATCATGAGAAACAATGGAAACACTTACAACTGTATTATCGTTGTGTTAGCGTTCCTCCAAGCTTCTCCTTTCCAACCCCTTTGTGCATAACCAAAAAATAATTATGATGCTTCTGAACTATTTATAAACTCCCTTTCACCCTTGAGTGTCCTCATTATATAGTATTTGGAGGCTTAACCACCATGGAGAAGATCACTCATTAGATCGACTGAAATGGGATCTCCAAGATTTTTAGGGAGAAAATATCTCTCAAGGATTTTAGGGAAAAATATCTCTCAAGGATTTTAAGGAGGAAATATCTCTCAAGATCCATCAAATTAGGATATTGGTTTGAGAAAATCTCTCAACCATCCATGAGACTCTCAACTTATCCCTGAGATTAGGCAACTAGATGTGAGGTGGATTCTCAAACTAAATTAATTTCCATTTTTCAATAAAAATGAATAATACATGTGCACATAGTATTTTGACCTTCATATGATAAATTTGTCCCCCGACATGTCTAGGGATTATGACAAACACTCCCTCACTTAAGTGTGAAAAATAGGTGTGTAACACCAACCATATACTTCAATCACATACCAAAATCATGTGCCATGTATCAAAGCATCAACCATGTACTAAACCATGTACCATAGCAACCTTTCACTAAGACATTGATATGTGCCTCAACCATGTACCATATCACTCATGATATGTCTCAATAATGAAATACACCATATATCATAAGATATCATCAATGAAGTGTCTCAACAAAGTACCAAAAGATGTGACTCATACATATGTTATAAAAACCAAGATCATATACCAAATACGTGCCTCACACATATGCCAACATCACTAATGTGTGCCTCAAGCATGTTATGACATCACCATGCATGATGATATATACCAATCCAGATATCAAAATATCCAAAATGTACTTCTAACAATGTATCATATCATCACCAAGGTGTACCATATCATGTACCATCATAACCAATACATTCCTCAATCATGTACCATAACATAAAATGCATGTGCATCAAACATGTGTCATAACATCATCAAGAAGTGCCTCAGACATGCATCAATATCCCCATGAAATGTACCTTATACATGTGCCAATGTCTCATTAATATACCAAATACATGCCTCAAGTGTGTGCCATAATATCACCAAGGTATAATATCATAACAAGCATATAAACATACCTCTGATTCTATAGCTAACCTGGTGCTTCAAATCACAAACAAACAGACCAACCTGGGCATCAACAACCTGACACAAGCATCTCTCACCAAAACTGTCCTAGCCTCATGGGACCAAGACTGGTGTCACACAAAGTCTCTTGTTACAAGCCCTAAGAAACCCGTGGTGGTGCCTCATGGGATGCTAGTAGTATGACCTGTGGGGCTCAACCAAATTAGGGTTTGTTCAGAGAAACCCTCGCACACCTGCAATCCTGAAAATTTCACACTCTTAACTCTTTCATTGCCTCAGATTCGTCGTCTCAGATTCTCCTAATAGATCAAGTGTGGTCACATAGAATATATTCAATAACTTGTGTGTGTATTATACTTAATAGAGACTCATTTACGTGTATTTATACTTTTTCTAAGTAACTTCTCTCTTTAACTTTAGGGCTTCTTGTTACAACCACTTTACCCTTTAATTAATGACTTGTAAATGTTTAGGGGCTTATTAACCATTCTTCGAGGATTCCAACTTAATGAGGGAATATATTTTCAAATTTGAGGAACCAATTTACGTACCACCTATGGTTAGAAAGGACATGACAAGGACTATCCATCTATGAGTGTGTTACCTGCATTTACACTGTCCTTCATGTTGTTATTCCTCAAACAAATTCGGGCTTCATGACCACACCTATGGGGCTTATCGTAGACTTATTCAAGTGAATCCATAACATATGTTGACATCAATGACAACCACTCATGTTTACATCAATGACAACCAACTTTCCAACATAGTTAAGTACTATCCCATCGAGTAAAAAACTCTTTGCTCAAGGCTAGTGCTTTGTGGTTGGTTGAAGACCTATACATGGAGAATTAACAAGTAGTTTGAGGCATCGCACAATGAGCACATGTGAATGACAGTATATCGAATAAATAATGCATACATGTTCCATGCTAACAATGGGGCTCACTTTTCAACAACATAACAAAATGAAGTTAGCTGCATAGGCCTACCATAAAGGAGCAATTTGAAACCCTTCATTCCCTTAATCCTTGAACTTTCCCCTAAGAAAGCAAGTATAAAGGAAGTCCTTTGAACGTTAAAAATTTGAAATACACGGGACTTCCTTTGTTGTGCTACCAAAAATGTGGGATAAGGGGCACTCATATCACCCCCCGTGTTCGGGGAAAAAGGGCTCCAAATCTATTAGGAACTATGCTAGAATTCAAATGTCCACCTCTATGATGGGAAATTTTCCTGTGGGGGTTTTGGCCAATTTTAATATGACTTGGATCATTGGTTTTAAAAAAATGATAAGTACATGTAGAACTTTGACTAGTTGAACAAAAAGAGGCTTGCTGAAAATGGGATGATTACAGTGCCCCATAGTCAACACCACTATCAAGTTGATGTTGGGACCCTCCATGCATTATTTTGAAGTATCTTACTTTTCAAAAATTTGAGTATTCTTAAGAGTATACTACTCTTGGAAACTTTTAGTATGCTCAATACTATATTACTCTTCAAAACTTAATGTACATACTAAGAAATCCTTTAACCATTGGTACTACAAATGAAAAAAGAGCGTTCAATTATTCTAGGAAGTTTATCTTCCAAAGCCCCAAATACAACCCGTGCTCATTGGAGTTACAAAATATGAAGGAATTTAGAGTGTTTCACTTCCCAAGCCCCAATACAAAGGTAAAGGATCCTTTCACTCATTGGAAATATAAAATATGGAGGACCTTGACTACAAAGCATTTGGATCACCACTCACACCCCCAATTCCCATTATAAAATGAATTAAATTAATTTGTTCAATGAAGCTATTAGCTATTTTTTTTTCTTAGTTTGGATTGGTCATTGATTGTTGGTGTAGAACATTCCTAAATGTGTAAATCATTAACTAAAAGTAACACTTTTTTTAAACATGGGAATCTTTGGTTTGTTAGAATGATCTGGGCTAGGCCTGTGATCAAATCAATTGGTTGCCACTATAACATAAGTGTATATCCAATAGTTCACAAGCCATATATATATATATATATCAATAACTTGTGACTTAGCAAAGGTCGATGCATCTCGAGGTGCATTGGAATGAAACTCTATCCCAGGGGGAATCTACCCTTATAGCCTTATCACAATGGGCCAACATGTCACATACCAAGAATTGAACTTGGGTGGGGAGGAGAACAATTAGTTCTCCCAACAACCCGAGCTAAACCCTTAAGTAACAATTATACAAAATATCTTAAATATATGTAGTTCATTTCCAAATATGTGTGTAGGTCATTAACTACAATTAAACACATATTAAATATGCGTATAGGTCATTGCTAATTAAATATAACAAATAAAATACAATGGTATTCTATATTTTAAATATAGTCGTCGTGGAGGAATCTTTGGAAGCTCTATTGATGGCTTATTAATTGAAGTTTAATTGTTTTCTATTTTCATTATAGATTAAAGTTTATCACACATACTCAATTAAATGGATGTAAACTCAAGTATCACTTAAATGATGTATAGAGAGACATATAGAAGACTTATCATCTCCTTAAATATTGGGGTGATAATTCTTCCTCATATCAAGGGTCATGCTATAATCCTCTTGTGTATTTAAGTGATAACTTAATTAAATATAGGAATGGCAAGTTTTTGGCCCCTTGATACACCTTAAAACATCCACTTCATTAATTTTGTTATCTTTATTCTTGTGGCAATGTTCATTACCATTTCATTGATTTGGTTCTATCTAGAAGTGGAGGAACATGAAAAAAGGTGGAGGCACTTACTCTAGGATCCCAAACTAACGATAAAGGAGAGAATGACTCCCTATTTTACATCATTACCATACACAAAAAACTGACATGATAGAGTAAAGAGAAGCTAGGTAAAATCTATGCTATCAATTCCTTCAATGATTACAAAGACTATTGATTAAGCACATTACAATATTTTTCTTCAATTTCATGGGTCTCAAAAACCATTCCTTTACCATTCTGGTCCATCCTAGTGATATTTTTTGTGTCCTACATGAAAATGAGATGGTCAATGTCTTGAGAGTGCTCTAAGAATCTTGATATTTTAACACGGTTATATTTAATATCAACACAACACTCTATAAGTCTAACTTGCAGAGATCTCCCTATCTCATCAATATAATGCTTTCCACATAAGTAGGGAATGGTATAAACACCCTTTTGATGTTTTAGATCAATGGTATCTTTATCATAATCCAACATGTTCTTTAGAATGTTAGGGGGAGTGAAGGTCACTTTGATGTTACTTTTCTTAATAAGTTTTGTAATTTTGTTTATGGTTCCTTTGATATAAGGAAATGTGATCATATTTCCTTCTTCAAGTTCACAAATATTGTGGTGTCCCCTCCTATATTTTAAGACAAAGTTTTTGAATTGGTATTCCTTATAGCCATTTTTTTGGGGAAACTTTGGCCAAGTATCTCAATTTTTTCTCTATGTGATCATTATCTAAAAGTATGATATCTTGAGCCACCAGTGTGTTGATGACACCAAGCTTTTGAATGGGGTGGTGATAAGAATTAGGATGAAGATACATGTTTATATGAGTTTTGTTTTGGTATACTTGATGGGAGAGAAGACCACCATTTCTCTTAGAGATTATAAGGATATCAACAAATGGGATGCTATTGTTTTCTTCTATTTCCATTATGACTCTTATGCTCTTAGATTGACTGTTCAAATGTCAGATCTTTAAACTTGTCTATGCTTTCTTTTCCATGTGGCCAAATTATGTACGTGTTAGATACAAATATTTTCCTTAGTTGAGGATTGAGAGGAAACGAATCAATAGATTGCTTTTTAAGCTATTTCATGTACAAATCAACGACTGTCGACAACAATTTGGATCTTGTTGCGATGCCTTCAATTTGTTCATAAATATTGCCATGAAACCTAAAATGCATTGATTTCAGGAAAAATTTAATAATATTTGCAAATTCCTCATCTGTGATATCCTTGATTACCGTGATAGCATCATCTAGTACGAGATTTTAGGTAGATAGTGAGACTACATTGAAGTTGACCAGAATATTTTGTTCTTCAACCTTTGTATTTATTATTTCTTTGATCACATGAGTAGAGTCTTTGACAAAGGAGTGTGTTTTCCCAACCATAATCATGAGTTTCTTTGCAAGGTATTTCACTAATTTGTTTGTGGGGGAGCCATAGTATTTACTATGGGTATGAGTGGATAATTTTCTTTGTGAATTTTAGGTATTCGATAGCTTGGTGAAACCACATAGTATTTTGGAGTTAGCTTATCCTTAACTTCCTCATGGAGAGAACTATTTATGGGCACTGTCACCTCTTTCATGATTTTATTGTGGAGTCTATATTGAGTTTTCTATAGCTTTTGTTGATGGCTTAGGGATTGAATCTAAATGACATGACAACGACTATCCATGTATGAGTGTGTTACCTACATTTACACTGTCCTTCATGTCGTTATTCCTCAAACAACATATGGCTTCATGACCACACCTATGGGGCTTCTTGTAGACTTATTCAAGTGCACCCATCACATCTATTGACATCCATGAAAACCACTCATGTTGAAATCAATGAAAACCAACTTTCCAACATGGTTAAGGGGCTTCTTAACCATTCTTTGTGGCTTCCAACTTAATGAGGGCATATCTCTTCAAATTTGAGGAATCACGTTACGTACCATCTACGATTAGAAATGAAACGACAAGGACTATCCATTTATGAGTGTGTTACCTACATTTAAACTATCCTTCATGTCTTTATTCCTTAAACAACTTTGGACTTCATGACCACACCTATGGGGCTTCTTGTAGACTTCTTCAAGTGCACCCATCACATCTGTTGACATCAATGAAAACCACTCATGTTGACATCAATGACAACCAACTTTCCAACATGGTTAAGTACTATCCCATCGAGAAAAAAACTCTTTTCTCAAGGCTAGTGCTTTGTGGTTGGTTGAAGACCTATACATGGAGAATTAATGAGTAGTTTGAGGCATCGCACAATCAGAACATGTGAATGAAGGGATCTCCAATCAATAATGCATACATGTTCCATGCTAACAATGGGGCTCACTTTTCAACAACATAACAAAATGAAGTTAGTATCATAGGCCTACCATAAATGAGCAATTTGAAACCCTTCATTCCATTAATCCTTGAACTTTCCCCTAAGAAAGCAAGTATTAAGGAAGTCCTTTGAAAGTTAAAAATTTTAAATACATGGGACTTCCTTTGTTTTGTTACCAACAATGTGGGATAAGGGGCACTCATATCGCCACCCTTGTTCGTGAAAAATGGGCTCCAAATCTAGTAGGAACTATGCTATAATTCAAATTTCCACCTCTGTGATGGGAAATTTTCCCATGGGAGTTTTGGCCAATTTTAAGATGACTTGGATCGTTGGTTTTTAAAAAATGATAAGAACATATAGAACTTTGACTCATTGAACAAAAAGAGGCTTGTTGAAAATGGGATGATTTCAGTGCCCCGTACTTGACACCACTATCAAGTTGATGTTGGGACCCTCCATGCATTATTTTGAAGTATCTTACTTTTCAAAACTTTGAGTATTCTTAAGAGTATATTTCTCTTCGAAATTTTGAGTACGCTCAATAGTATATTACTCTTAAAAACTTAATGTACATACTAAGAAAACCCTTAACCATTGGGACTAAAAAATGAAAAAAGGGCATTCATGTATTCTAGGAAGTTTATCTTCCCAAGCCCCAAATACAAACTGTGCTCATTCGAGTTGCAAAATATGAAGGAATTTAGAGTGTTTCACTTCCCAAGCCCCAAGACATAGGTAAAGGATCCTTTCACTCATTGGAAGTATAAAACATGAAGGACCTTGACTACAAATCATTTGGCTCACCACTCACACCCCCAATGCCCATTATAAAATGAATTAAATTAATTTGTTAAATGAAGCTAGTAGCTATTTTTTTTTCTCAGTTTGGATTGGTCATTTATTGTTGGTGTACACCATTCCTAAATGTGTAAATCATTAACTAAAAGTAACAATGTTTTTTAAACATGGGAATCATTGGTTTGTTAGAATGATTTAGGCTAGGCCTGCGATCAAATCAATTGGATACCACTATAACATAAGAGTATATCTAATAGTTCACAAGCCAAATATATCAATAAATTGTGACTTAGCAAAGGGTGATGCATCTCGAGGTGCATCAGAGTGAAAATCTATCCCAGTGGGCATCTACCCTTCTAGCCTTATCAAAATGGGCCAACATGTCACTTAGCAAGAATTGAATTTGGGTGGGGAGGAGAACAATTAGTTCTCCCAACCACCCGAGCTAAACCCTTAAGTAAAAATTATACAACATATCTTAAATATGTGTAGGTCATTCCCAAATATGTGTGCAGGTCATTAACTACAATTAAACACATCTTAAATATGTGTGTAGGTCATTTCTAATTAAATATAACAAATAAAATACAATGGTATTATATCTTTTAAATATAGTCGTCGTGGAGGCATGTTTGGAAGATCTATTGATGGCTTATTGATTGAAGTTTAATTGTTTTCTATTTTCATTCTAGAGTAAATTTGATCACACATACTCAATTAAATGGACGTAAACTCAAGTATCACTTAAATGATGTATAGAGAGACATATAGAAGACTTATCATCTCCTTAAATATTGGTGTGATAAATCTTCCTCATATCAAGGGTCATGATATAATCCTCTTGTGTATTTAAGTGATAACTTAATTAAATATAGGAATTTTTGGACCCTTGATACAACTCAAAGCATCCAAGTCATTACGTTTTTTATATTTATTCTTGTGGCAATGTTCATTACCATTTCATTGATTTGGTTCTATCTAGAAGTGGAGGAACATGAACAAATGGTGGATGCAACGACTCTAGGATCCAAAAATAACGATAATGGAGAGAATGACTCCCTATTTTACATCATTACCATACACAAAAAAGTGAAATGATAGAGTAAAGAGAAGCTAGGTAAAATCTATGCTATCAATTCCTTCAATGATTACAAATACTATTGATTAAACACATTACAATATTTTTCTTCAATTTCACGGGCCTCAAAAAACTTTATTTTACCATTATGTTCCATCTTAGTGATATTTTTTTGTGTCCTATATGAAAATGAGATGGTAAATGTCTTGAGAGTGCTCAACCAAGCTTGATATTTTAACACGATTACATTTAAAATCAACACAACACTCTATAAGTCTAACTTGCAGAGATCTCCCTATCTCATTAATATAATGCTTTCCACATAAGTAGGGAATGGTATAAACACACTTTTGATGTTTTAGATCAATGGTATCTTTAGCATAATCCAACATGTTCTTTAGAATGTTAGGAGGGGTGAAGATCACTTTGATGTTACTTTTCTTAATAAATTTTTCAATTTTGTTTGTGGTTCCTTTGATATAAGGAAATGTGATCATATTTCCTTCTTCAAGTTCACAAATATTGTGGTGTCCCCTCCTATATTTTAAGACAAAGTTTTTGAATTGGTAATCCTTATAGCCATTGTTTTTGAAAACTTTCGCCAAGTGTCTCAATTCTTTCTCTATGTGATCATTATCTAAGACTCTGATAGCTTGAGCCACCAGTGTGTTGATGACACCAAGATTTTGAATGGGGTGGTGATGAGAATTAGCATGAAGTTACATGTTTATATGAGTTTTCTTTTGGTATACTTGATGGGAAAGCGGACCACCATTTCTCTTAGAGATCATAAGGATATAAACAAATGGGATGCTACTATTTTATTTTATTTCCATTATGACTCTTATTATCTTAGCTTGATTGTTCAAACGTCGAATCTTTAAACTTATCTAAACTTTATTTTCCATGTGGCCAAATTATGTACGTGTTAGCTACAAATATTTTCCTTAGTTGAGGATTGAGAGGAAAGGAATCAATAGATTGTTTTTTAATCTATTTCATGTGAAAATCAATGACTGTCAACAACAATTTGGATCTTGTTGCAATGCCTTCAATTTTTTCATAAATATTTCCATGAAACCTAAAATGCATTGGTTTCAGGAAAACTTTAATAAAATTTGCAAATTCCTCATCTGTGATATCCTTGATTAACTTGATAGCATCATCTAGTACGAGAGTTTTTGTAGATAGTGAGACTACAATGAAGTTGACCAGAGGATTTTGTTCTTCAACCTTTATATTTCTTATTTCTTTCGTCACATGAGTAGATTCGTTGACAAAGGAGTGTGTTTTCCAACCATAATCATGAGTTTCTTTGCAAGGTTTTCACTAATTTTTTTGTGGGGGATCTGCTATAACCCTAAATTTCTCCATACATGCATACCTAGCATTTGGCCCTCTTACTTTCTATTTTTTCCAAGCCATCACTGAGTTGCTCTTCTTAAAAACTCTATTTTCGAAGATGTACGCACCTTGCACAATTATTTCCTGCGTACACATACTTTTTGTACTACTATAAACCTAGTACGTATGCTAGCTGCACCACTACAGCCTGCGTATACTGCAAAAGTTGCAAGGAATTCATTGAGATTACGGGCTATTGGGTAGTTTCCCAACTAATCCACCGCCTATAGCCCACCACCCAACTGAATAGCCATCCTTTTGTCATATAAAAGGAGGTGTTGGGGTCCCATTCCTAAGGCCAATCATAAGAATAGTGAAACTCTACCCATTTCACATCCCTTCCTTACCCCAAGAATTTGCAGCCTTGTTGAGATAATTGAATTAGAATTCCCCATTTTTCCCTTTTTCCTCCATTATAAGCCCATTCCATTCCCCAAAGAGAAGGTTGAGAGGAGAAAGATACACGAAGGTGCACTTGGAGCTTGGTGAAGAGGATCCCGGACCAGGTTCATGGAGTAGTAGTCGACCTTGTTGTAAGTGAACATTGTGATATCAATAAAAGAAATACTTTTCCTATCTCGAAATATGATGTGTCAAATGTTTTCATTTGATTTATGCTTTATTCTAACATCTAACCCATGATTTATATATGCGATGCATGTTTGTAGTTTCATGTTTATCTATTTGTGAATGCAAGTCATCCTTGGGAGGAGGCTTGCATTCATTAGAGCTATCAAGCACGAGAGGATCAACACCAGACGCGGAGCAAAAGGTACAGTTACTCGATCCTTCTCACTTTGTATTTTATGTATGAGTCGGGGGTATGTTCGGGGTAGTTAGAAAAGTAGGAGAATTTTAGACAGTTGTGATCTTCCTACATGTTGAACCCTAGTGTAGTCCATAGGGGGGTTTTTCCACTATAGAAGGATCCATAGAATTTACTATCAGTATGAGTGGATAATTTTCTTTGTGAATTTTAGGTAACTGATAGCTTGGCGAAACCACATAGTATTTTGGAGTTAACTTAGCCTTAACTTTCTCATGGAGAGAATTCTTGATGGGCACTGACACCTCTTTCATGATTTTATTGTGGACTCTATATTGAGTTTTATATATCTTTTGTTGATGGCTTAGGGATTGAAGCTGAATTGTTTTCTATTTGTACATTGGAGTAAAGTTGATCACACATATACATAAATGGATGGAAACTTGATTATCATTTAAATGATGTATAGAAAGACATATAGAATAATTTTCATCTCCTAAAATGTCGGTGTGATGGTTCTTCCTCATAGACGGGGTCTTGCTACAATCATCGTGCATATTTAAGCACTAAATTAAATATAGGAACGATGAAATTTTGGCCCCTTGACACACCTCAAAGAATCCAATTCATTAAATTTGTTATCATTATTGTTGTGGAAACCTTTGTTATCATTGCATTGATTTGGTTCTACCTATAAGTGGACCATGAATTATTGGGGTGGCAGTCACTGTAGTATCTCAAAATGACGATAAAGGAGAGAACGACTCCCTATTTTACATCATTTCCCAGACACAACACACTAACATGACATAGTAAACATAAGTTAACTAAAATATATGTTATGGATTCCTTTAAAGATTACAAATACAACTAGTTGAGAAAATTGCCAAGATTTTCTTGTGAGCATGTGCTAAGTGATAGTGCTTACAAACATGAAGCTTCATCCATTCACTGTTTTAGTTTTCAATAATGGTAATGTTGATGGAATGTTTTTCTAGGGTGGAGAGGTTCTTAATAGGGTTAAGCATGGCATTGTTAAGGGGGTCCCTTGTCCTAATAGATCTAGTGTGCTCACATAGAATATATGCAATAACTTGTGTGTGTATTATACTTATGAGAGACTCCTTGAGGTGTATTTATACTTTTTCTAAGTAAATTCTCTCCTTAACTTTAGGGCTTCTTGTTACAATCACTTTACCCTTTAATTAATGACTTGTAACTATTTAGGGGCTTCTTAACCATTCTTCGAGCCCTCCAACTTAATGAGGGTGTATCTCTTCAACTTTGAGGAACCACGTTACGTACCACCTATGGTTAGAAATGACATGATAAGGACTATCCATATATGAGTGTGTGTTGACGAGCGAAATTGACCGTCCATCAACTGGGAGAGTGGAACCGATCCGGGGTTGTCTAATAACCCAAGCCGTTTGGGATGAACCACCCTGACGGGTTTAGCAGCTCCGTTAACCGATCTAAGTCCTAAGAAAACAAAAGAAAACTACTCTAAAACAACTAATCTAACTAAAAATAACAATTAAAACAAACTAAACATATCTAACGATTCTATATATACAATCTACTAACTAATACTATACTAACTCTAAGAAATTAAATATCTAACTACTAACAGGAATAAATCTTATTTACAAAATATACAATATTAACAATTTACAGATTTGAATGAAAACCTGAAAAACTCATTTGCATTCTGTCCTAAGACAGTGAGAGCTATTGTTTTTTGATTTTATGATTTTATGAAAAAGAAATAAACAAAAACTAACTAAACTAAACAACTAAATTACTAACTCTAACTACAAATCTAAACTACACATATGTCTAACTAAACTACTTAATTATACTAACAAATTAACTAACAAATAAATCACAAAACTGACTTGGAGAAATGCTCCAGGTTTGTCCTGTATGAAATGATTGTCTTAGCTGATCGGAGGGAGGAAACCCGCACCGAATTATACACTAGCTTCTCATAAACTAGAAGTGGTTGTTCTCTTCAAATATAATTACAGGACAAACAAGACATAAAAATTACAGCAACCAAATGATTTATAAATCTTCACAGTTAGATAAACCTGTATGCAAAGATCTATACGTAATGATTCAATTAACGAAGAAGAGAAATCTATGATTCATTAACTGAAACAAAGTAATTACTGTACTTTTAAAAGTAATTAAAGAGATCAGATATGGATAACACATTAATCAAATCATATCATCCTGCAATAGATTATGATAGCTAAAGTAGTCTATAATCAACTGCAAAGTGACATGCATAAACTTGAAACAAAAGCTTGATATATTGAAAGCGAAAGCTGTAGCAATAACATCAACTCTCATCTCAGTTTGTATTAGAAATCCATAGCCTGGTTCTCCCACAAGTGAGGATGATTCTTCATTACAAAAAATGATAAGTATTTAAAGACCTTCCACAGGGTAAAACATCCTTGTGGAAGTTATCAAAACTGTTTACATAAATCTGGGAAAATATCCCAAGTTTGACTAAACTAACAACCTAAAATAAAACTGTATCACACAAATATCTCCTAGACTGCCACAACATGTCTAATTCAATTCGGATGTACCTGAAAGAGGTAAAAAATGGACAAGTTAGGAGGATATTTTGTTAATGAAAATGATAAAAATCTAATTCTATAGACTAGCTATAGAATCTTGCGATTCTGTAGCTGGTCTAAATCAGACACAGAATTAGCATTAAAATCAATTAAAATATTTGAAAATACATTCAAACTATCAAAATATATTTGATTGCCAAAAGCCTTATTCAAATCGACACTTGTATGCAATTTGAATGAACTAAATGAAACGATAAACTAGATAGCTATACTCCATTCAATTCGTTACCAATTTAGGTATACAAAATCGTATCAAACAATAATGAAATCGTTTCATATCAAATTGAAATTGATACAGCTAAACAAATCATAGGCAATCGTTTATGTTGCCTCATCAACAGGAAACACAATCGAATCCATACGAAAACAACAAGATCATTTTCAAATTGATATAACTGTATTAACATAAACCAACGATCCATGCCATTAGCGAATCAAATCAAAACTGGTGTGTAACTTATCACAAACAAAATCATAATGGAATTAATCCGTTG
>SNQJ01S0064007.1:11387-27337 GCA_010110895.2 Picea sitchensis | reverse complement strand
TTGATGAGGGATTTTGGTTGAGTTACATGTTGGGTACATGGTTGAGACACGTAGTTGATGAGTTGGAACATACATGAGGTGTATAGTTGATGATGTTGGTACATATTGATGAGTCATAGTTTATGTTTATTTGATGCATGATTGGTACATATTTGGTGCATGGTTGATGCACTCACTGATTGTATAGGTTGAGGTACAGATTGGTGCATGGTTGATGCACTTGTTTATGGTACATGTTGATTACAGGTTGTTTGGTTCAGGTTGGTACAGGTTGATTACAGGTTGTTTGGTTCAGGTTGGTACAGGTTGATTACAGGTTGTTTGGTTCAGGTTGGTACAGGTTGATTACAGGTTGTTTGGTTCAGGTTGGTACAGGTTGTTTGGTGCAGGTTGATTGGTACATATTTGTAGCAGTATATATCACAGTGATAGTGTGACATTGGTTCCATCATTCTAATTATATTTTAGGGTGGTTGGATGGGAAAAGGATAGGTAGTTGTAGCCAGAGAACATAGGGGGTTTTAGCCTCCTTCTAGTTGTAGATAGAGAATTGGGGAGTTAGAGCTTCCCTCAGGTTGTAGCATGAGAAACTAGGGGGTTGGAGCCTCCTTCTAGTTGCAGCTGGAAACTAAAGGAAGTTGGTGCTTCCAATGAATGTAATTCTTAAAAACATATAAGAAAAATAATTATGTGGTTTTCTCCTGCTTTGGGATTACACGTAAAAACATTGGTGTATTGTGTATGTGTATGTGTATGAATGATCATTTGTTCATTTTTTATTTACTCTGCAAATATTGGATGATAATGCTACATTGATATAACTTTTGCATTTTATGGTTAAAAAGGATTCAATTTCTCTATTACTTATTCACCCCCCTTCTCAGTAATCCAGCAATTGGTATCAGAGAAGGTTCCTTCATAAATTAGTTTAACCACTAAAAGGTAGATCATGGAGACCAACAACATGTATAAAAATAGAATACCATAGTTTGATGGACAGAAGTGTGAATTCTGGAGTAGAAGGATGAAAACATATATACATGCACATGGATTTGAAATTTGTAAATCAGTAGTAGATTGATACAAAGAACCAACAATTTCTCCATCAAGTGAAAAATCAATGAAACTACGTCAAAATAATTCCAAATCCACAAATGAACTTTTGAATGGTCTTGGTGAATCGATATATACCAAAGTTGTGCATTGTAAATCTGCTAAATATATTTGGGACAAACTTCAAAATATTTATGAAGGAGATTCAAAAGTCAAAGCAACAAAGCTTCAAACTTATAGAGGTCAATTTGAACAGCTAAAGATGAAGGAAGATGAGAATATTGTAGCTTAATTCTTACGAGTCAATGAAACAGTGAATGCAATCATAGGATTGGGAGAAGAAATTGAAGAATCTGTAATTGTTCAAAAGGTGCTAAAATCTCTTCCTATAAGATTTGATCCTAAGATATCAGCACTAGAAGAAAGAGCAAATCTAGTCTCAATAAGAATGGATGAACTACATGGAATCTTCACAGCATATGAAATGGGAACTGAATAGGAAAATCCAGATATAAAAGAAACAACTTTTAAAGTGTTGGACATATTTTCTTTAATATATTGTCATTGATGTTAACAGTCAATGTCATTGTGATGTGATGATAAGTTATCATTAATGAATTTTCATTGATGTCAACAGTATAATAGTTAGCAGAGAATGAAAATGTCAAAAAGTATGCAGAGATTCAAGATCATAAGCAAGGACATTAATCAAAGCTCACAAGGAAGAGCGCATTGTAGAAATGTCATCGGGATCGAAATCTCCACAACAAAACTCCAAAGGATTCAAGAAATAATCTCGTTCATTGAGATAGTTTTAAAGAGTAGTCGCACATAAGACATAACATGAGGTGCAGAGGAAACCACTCTAAATCTTAGGAGAAATAATGATGAACATATCAGAAAAAAGATTGTTAGATCAAGGTGAAGTCATAATTTGGAAGAATTATATCTCGATCGTCAGATCTGGGAGTTACAAGAGAAGGACTTTTGAAATTTCGTTCGATCCGTTGGAAGATTTGTCAATGATTAGATCAAGTTGTGACCGTTGGATACGCAAGCGCCATATCAAGTGAAGGGATTGATTGTAGAGTGCAAAGGGAGAATTAAACAATGCATTAATTCCAATCCCACAATTAATCTAGATCATTAATCGTCACCCACCAATAGATCTACAGTTGGCATCAGTTCCACTACCAACGAGCAGTTTCCATTATGAAACTCGATGAAAGTTTTAAACATCATGCAATTTGGTACCCCACAATCATCTATGGTCATTGATCTACTCCGGGAGAATTCTCGACCGTTGGATTGGTTAAAAATGGATCATCAAATGATGTCAAGATGATCGAGGTTTAATTGGTGAAACTTACTTTGGGAGATTTGGGAAATGGGAGTGTATAACCCAAAGTCTTGAATGCCGAAATGAATCTAGACCATTGATCTAGAACTAATCACACCCGTTGATCAAGAATTCACGATATCCCGAAATAGCTGAAATATCGACAACCATTGGATCATGTTAGGATTTTTGCATCAAAGATGGACCGTTAGATGAAGTCAAGTTTCTCTAGTTATATTCGGGGAATCTCACTTCGAGAGAATTGAGAATTGGGAACGAATAACCCAAATTCCCGAAGGCCAAAATGAATCTAGACCATTGATCTAGAACTGATCACATTCATTAGACTCAGGACCAGGATATGTGTAGCGACAAGATATCTACATTAGCAGGGACATGTGGTGCAATCAGATGGTGACAAGTTTCAACATCCAATTGGAATTTCAAGTGCATGTAAATCATGAATCTAAGTGACACATGGTAGCCAGTCAGCCAGTTCCAAGTCAACAGTGACGTTAGCAAGTTATGTCACTTCGGAGTATGTACTTCGGGGGACATTGGTTTCTAACATCAGAAATCACCCGAAGCGCCGAATGCTGAAATTAACGCTAACCATTGATATAATTCGAGAGCATTCTCAACCATTGATCGAGTACAATGGAAGGATAGCATAAGTGGAGGTGTTAACCGACAACAAGCAGTCACCATTGTTGTATAACTTATTCAGTAGGTAATTTCTTTGGAGGAATTGTTACTCCAGAATTCAAGAGCTCTGAATAGTCGAAGTTCCAAAGTGAACGAGAATCGTTCATCATGAAAATAATATATCAACTGTTTGATCTACTTCTGAGAAATTTGCTTTGGGATATTTGAAATATTATAGAGGCTAGAAGTCATGAAGGACAAAGTCCCGAAGTACCGACAGTCGTCCATCTCATTGGGAGATTAAAACATGATCGTTGATTTTGATAAGCGATCAAGCACTCTCTTGGCCTAGCTCCTGGTCACCCCCTGCGGTCATATGGAATAAAGAAACAAAGAGTAAAAGAAGAGGCGGCACTGGGAACATCGCTTAGAAAATAAGCCCATGGTTTTGCGCATATGTTCATATGTAAATGGTTTGAAGGAAGCACCTCATACAAATTTAATTCGACAGATAGTTAGCACTAGAACAATACAGATAATCGATAAAATATCAAATATGATCTATTGGTGAACTGAGAACACAACATAAGCATGAGAACGATATGATGAGTCGATCCATGTCTCTGATCAACTCATGAAGACAAAAGAACCGACACACAATCATTATTAAAAGAGAGTTAATTCATGAGCATTATGAATAAAGGATAAAAGGAAAAATGATATTATTTAAATATTAATATTATCATTTAAATGAAAAGGTACAATGGTTCAAATATCAAAAGACACAATGATTCAAATACACACCAGTTGGAAGATTATATAAACAAGAAAGAATGGTGAGAAGATGTGTAGTTGAATTTGTTGAAGTATATATATTTATATTTAATGGATTGAATGAAGGTTCATTCTATCAGGTTGGTCCCTGTTTACAAGATGGGTCTTGTATGAGGATTGGATTCCTCACATCTCAGTTGGATCTAAGATCAACAATATGGGACTTGTTATGAGGGTTGGATTCCTCATTTCTCAGTTGGATATCAGAACTACAAGTTGGGTCTTGTAACAGAGAGATGGGTCTCTCATAAGTTGTTTAAAGATGATATTCAAAGATTGGTCTTATGTATTAATTCAAGTTAAATAAATAAATAAAGTATAGTTAAATAAATAAATAAAGTATTTATTCTTTTATATATTGATTGAGAAAATGAAATAAATATTTTTTGTTTAGTTAATTTATGAAAAGTGGAAAATTGTCCAAAATTTTGTGACACTAATTCACCGCCCCCCTCTCAGTGCCAAGTATCCATTTCAACAATTGTTATCAAGCAAGGTTCCTTCAGCATATTTTAAACACTGAAGGTAGAATCAGAAGAAATGGGTGGACAAATTGCTATCTCCACAAATGAAGCTCCCTTATTTGATGGAACAGATTATTTATCATGGAGGGAAAAAATGAAAAGATATATGAAGTCAAGAGGATCTGTAGATTGGGATTCGGTAGTAAGTAAGTCCTGACACTTAACTACTTCAAAGAGAAAAACCAAAACTGCAAAGGAGGCAAGGAGAAACAATTTAGTAGCCTTAAAAGCAATCCAGGATGGATTGTCAAACCAAGTCAAAGAAAAGATGAGGCACTACAAATCTGCTAAATAAGTATGGCTCCAACTAGAAAATTGTTATCAGAATGAAACACAAGAAGAAGATAAATCCTATCAAAGTAAGGAACAAGACTCGGATAAAGAGGATTCCTATCAGAATAAAGAACAAAACTCAAAAGAAGAGAATTCTTATCAAGATAAGGAAGAAGATAAAGAAAAGAAAAATTGCAATCAAATTGAAGAACATAGTACAGAGAAAAATATTTCTAATCGAAATGAAATGCGGGATTTGATCTCAGTCAACAATGAGGAAGACAACCTCATCGAGGAATTGAGGCATACCTCAATAATCGATAAAGAAAAATTACATAATCCTAAGACTGATGTTACAGTTGCAATAGAAGAATGTTATGTTAACATTTATCCCATGGAAGAAGTAGAAGAAGAACTATCAAAGGCCAAACAAAAAGTTGATTGGAGTCTCTATGAATACCACTATGACCATAATTATTCAGACTATAGTTTTCTTCATGACTACATGACTACACTAAATAATTTCTTGAAAAGAGTCAAAAGCATATCTTGGAAATAAAGAAAATTCTTAAAGACAATGAAAAAATCATATCTGAGCAAAATATTCAGCTAGAAGAAAAAGAAGAGGAGATTGAGAAATTGAAGAATGAAATTAGTCAAGAAAAAGAAGAAAAGAAGGAAGATGATCAAAAGTTTGAACAGAGAGTTTAGCTAGAATACAAAGAAAAGGAGATCAAAAGATTGAAAACTGAAGTTACTAATCTAACAGAAGAGATGGAAGAATTAAATACACATGACAGTAAAAGAATCAAAAGAATTAGTTAACAATCTAAACACTCAACTTCAGGAAATTAAATAAAGTGAAGAAGACCTACAATCTAGTTAACAAGGAAAGAAAATTATTACCACATGTTGGAATTGGAAATCATCAATTTCAAAAAGATAAATGAAAGTACTAATGCAGATCTAATGACTCAAATTGAAGAAGCCATCAACCTCAAAAGGATTCAGCTAGAATATGAGGAAGAAACGAAAAAATTGAAAACTCAAGTTTTTTATCTACCAAAAGATATGGAAGAATTGAAGACATATGAGAAAACTATTAAATGCAAATAAGTATTGGATGAGACAGAAGAAATAGTTAATCTCAAATAGATGAATGAAAAGAGAAATAAGATTGTCAATTTCCAGAATAGCTTGGTTATCCTATATAATATTTGGAAGAGCCAAAGATCAGTTGTTGATAAAACTGGTCTTGGATATAATAAGAAATAGAATCAGATGACAGATCTCTCAAGCCAAAATAAAATCGAGAATGGAAACACCTTCAATGGCTATTTCTTTTCTTGTCATAGTTTTGGCCATAAAGCAATGGTTTGCAAGAAACTAGAGGAAGAATATACAAGAAAATCCAAAAACTCAATTAGATGTTGGAGATGTAATTTTGTTGGGCACACATCAAAATTTTGTCATACAATGAGATGTTACAACTGTGATAGGTTTGGGCACAAATACCAAAACTACAAGAATACAAAAAGTCAATATTTGAATAAGTCATTCAAGTCAGTGACAAAACCTAATATAAGTTGGAAGAAGAAAGGAGATGACAAATCTCCAAAAACACAATTAGAAAAAGAAGATCCAAAAAGCAGAATAACTCATAGAAAGATATGGAGAAGAAAATATGAAGGAGAAAGCAAGAAATATGTTATTACACCTGAAAATGAAGAAATTAATAATAAGAAAATGGTGGGTGAATGTCCTAATAAATAATGTGAAATTCAATATGAAATAAATCAAGCTCAAGAAAAGGAAGTACCTATAAAGGAATATGGGACAATATCAAATTCTGATGATGTCATAAGTTGTTAGCAAAAGAAAGAAAATACAAAAAGAAGTTTAAATTGGTTTTTACAAAAGCAAAAGATTATGCCAAAGAGTTTTTAAATTAACATATGGAAAATCTTGACTATTTATAGATTAGTGGTCAAAAGAAAAATCATTGGTAGGGTTAGTTGTAGAATACAATATGAGGAAAAAATAAAGGTAGCAGAGAAGTTCAAGGAGTATCATTCACCAAATATCATTTGATAACAAAATTGGTATTTAAACCAATTGGTATAATTCCTCAATTGATATTCATGTGAAATATCAAAGAAGAATAAGAAGCAGATCAAAAAGATCAGTAAGATTCATACTCGTGTTCTATTTGACAAAGGAAAGTCAGTAAAAACTCAGGAGGAGTATTTTTGTTATTAAATAAGAAGGTAATTAGATTAAGTTTTGAAAGACTTGATCACTGCAAATGGGTATCACTACAAAATTGGTATCAAGAAGACTACTTATTTGAACACAAAAATCCCAATCAACTGAGATAAGAAGTTAGTAAATTAACAAGGGAAGAGACCTTGTCAGAAAAACCTACCCTTTTAGAAACAAAGGGGGAGAGTAGCCAGAGGAAGAGAGAACATATTGGTAGGGGGAGTTACCTAAGTTCATATTTTGTTCAACAAAATGAAAACAGACAGGGGTTGATCATAAGGAGAGAAACCCTTTTCCATTGATGTCAAAGGGGGGAGAGTAACTTCATAGAGAAAAGCATCATCACAGGGGGAGTTTGAGTATGAAGTTAGTGTGTTTCCCTCAATGACAAAGGGGGATATTTTTGGACATATTGTCTTTAATATGTTTTCATTGATGTCAACAATTGATGTCATTGTGATGTGATGATAAGTTATCATTAATGAATTGTCATTGATGTCAATAGTATAACAGTTAGAAGAGAATAAAAATGTCAAACAATATGCATAGATTCAAGCTCATAAGCAAGGGAATTAATCAAAGCTCAGAAGGAAGAGCACATAGTAGAAATTTCGTCGGGATTGAAATCCCCACAGGAAAAATCAAAAGGATTAAAGAAAGAATCATGTTCGTTGAGATAGTTTTAAAGAGTAGTCGCACAGAAGACATAATGTGAGGTGCAAAGGAATCCACTCTAAATCTTAGGAGAAATAACGATGAACAGATCAGAAGAAATATCGTTAGATCAAGGTGAAGTCAGAGTTTGGAAGAATTATATCTCGACCGTCAGATCTGGGAGTTACAAGAGAAGGACGGTTGAAATTTCGTTTGATCCGTTGGAACGCTGGTCAATGATCAGATCAAGTCGTGATAGTTGGATACACAAGCGCCAAATCAAGGGCATGGATTTATTGTGGAGCGTGAAGGGAGAATGAAATAATGCGTTAATTCCAATCCCACAATTATTCTAGACTATCAATTGTCACCCGCCAATAGATCTATGGTTGGCATCAGTTCCACTACCAATGAGCAGTTTCCATTGCAGAACTCGATGATAGTTTTAAACATCGTGCAAGTTGGGACCCCGCAATCATCCCTGATCGTTGATATAATTTGGGAGAATTCTCAACCATTGGATTCGTTAAAAATGGATCATCATATGACTTCAAGATGATCAAGGTTTAATCGATGAAACTTACTTTGGGATATTTGGGAAATGGGAGCGTATAAACCAAAGTCCCGAATGCTGAAATGAATATAGACCATTGATCTAGAACTAATCACACTCGTTGATCAAGAATTCACGAGATCCCAAAATAGCCAAAATATTGACAACCGTTGGATTGTATTAGGATTTTTATGTCAAAGATGAATTGTTAGATGAATTCAAGTTGCTCGAGTTTTATTCGGGAAATCTCACTTTGAGAGAATTGAGAATTGGGAACGGATAACCCAAATTCCCTAAGGATGAAATGAATCTAGACCATTGATCTAGAACTAATCACATTCGTTAGACTCAGGAGGAGGATATGTGTTGCAACAAGAGATCTATGTCAGTAGACCACGTCAGCAAGGACATGTGGCACAATCAGATGGTGACAAGTGTCAACGTCCAATTCTCATTTCAGGTACATGTAAATCATGAATCTAAGTGACACATGGAAGCCACTCGTCCAGTGCTAAGTCATCAGTGACATCAACAAGTTACGTCACTTTGGAGTATGTACTTCGGGGGGTGTTGGAATCAGGCCAAAGCGGAAAGAAAGGCTATTTTGGGAAGGAAGGCATGCACAAGGAAAGTGACTTTTAGAAGGAAGAGCAACACGTGCGCATGCATGGAATACCTAACGATGTTAGGGTTAGGGTTTTTGTAATACATTGTAATGGTTGATGAGCCAGAAACATATATAGAGAGATGCTTAGGGATGATTTAAGGGGATTCGGGGATTCTATCGAGCAGATCTAGAGACCTTTTAGGGAGGTTTCAGAGAATCACTACTATAATTCAATACCCTTTTGTAAGTTGTTGAGTTGTAGAGGAGTAAGGAGGGTAGATCTTGAGGGTTAGATTGCAGGTTGAGGAGCCTGGTGTGATCTAGTCCACATCATAATAGATCTTGACCCGATTGAGGATGAGTTGTAAATCGTGTGGTGCTGTAGTTTTGGAACTACCATAATAGAAGAGATTAAGAGCCAGATCTTTGTGGATATAGCTTGGGAGGGGGTGAACCATGGTAAAACATGTGTTATGTGATTGAATGCTTGTGTCTCTTTTATTGTTTATGAATATATTAGCATGATGAATGAATTGATTACATTACATGCATAATCGGGAATGACAGTATATTGCTTTAATAAGATAAATAGAACACTCAGCGCACACTTCTCAGATCTCCACTCAATCCTGGACTGCAAACACTTGAGTATTGCAGTCACCCATTAAGACTATCTCGGGTGAGACTACATAGTGCACTCTGTGTTCTGCGTTTCCTTCTGGTTTACCAGGGGGGGCGATAGTTTTAGAGGCTTTGTTGGAACCCTAGGACACTTGAACCTAGGTCAATCATATTAAAGGTATAACCATAGATAATTATAACCAACAAATGGTTTTGTTGCCGGTTGGAATAGTATAGGATTGAGTAGATGGGATCTGTTGAAAATCCGTTAAAAGAAACGTAAGATCTGCAGAAGGTGGGTCAAGAGAATATAGAATTGGACGATAAGAAGGTAAGAAGAATGAACTGCTAGAAGGGTATGTTGAGAACATGGAGTCCCACAAAAGCAGAGATCAAAATTTGGTTGAAGACAAAGGAGTTGGAGTTTGCATAGAAACATAACAAAAACCCTAGAGTAACACTACGCAAATATCTTGAGAAGTATGTGTTTACTGATCTGCATGAAGTATTTTTCTGTGATTTTTTACACTTATTGTAGGAGTGGATATTGAGGTCGAAGGATAACCTTGCAAAAAAATGGATCCGACAGTTAGAGTGGACCTTAGTTCATATTGAAAAGTTACAGCAGGTGAATAAAAAATTCACCAGTGCAGTAGATTTTTGGCTTGACAGTATTGTAGCAGGCTTTATAACAGAATTTGCAGTAGATACAGTGAAGTCATACAACAAAGTGGAGCAAGAGTTTCTACACGGGCCTCGAGGAAGTTATATTAGATAGTTGTATACTTCTATTAAGATACTTCTCTATAACAAAGGCATAATGATAATGGATTCAGACACCTAAACTTCCATGCGTGCATGGGGGAAGGGGGGAAGCACTAACAGAAACAGGAGAAATGGAAGGAGAAGTGTATAAAGGAAAGAAGGAGGAACCCTTGGACCCAATCATGATGGATGACGACCAGATCAAGTGGATGATGGCAACAGCTAGAAAGGCGTGCAATGGAGTACCCTACCAATACAAGGTGAACACCAAGAAGAGAGTCATAGCTGTGAGGGAAGGCTTGGAAAGTGATGAAGAAGAGGTAGAGGATCTCTGGGCTATGGAGCAGATTGAGGAAATTTTGCTCGCAACATATGAGAGGAAGACGAGAGGTCCAAGAGCAGGAATAGAAGGAATCAATCCTATCCATATTAATGTCAGTGTGAAACCCATGAACCCATGTACGAATAACACACCAAAAAGAACACCATTGTTTAGACAATCGAACTTCGGAAGAAGGAATACAGCAGGAAGTACATCTACACAAGGAACAAGAACTGGAGGAACCAGTTCAGGAAGCACTAGTCAAGTATCTACATCGCGCGGAGGTAGTAGTTTAGCATTTAGGATGGCAGGACACGATCCCACCATCAGGTTACCAGAATACAAAGGAGAAGCGTCGGAGGACCCAGAGAAGCACATGTTTATCTGTGAGAAGATATGGGAAGTGAAATAGATCACAAATGAAGATACTAAACTTTCACAGCTAGCGATTACACTAAGGGATCGCACACTGGATTGGTATATGAGTTTAGCTACAAACAATCTATCAGGGACAATCAGAATGATTGTGGATATCAAGAAGTTGTTGATAAATGAGTTTCAAAATCCAAGTTCATAGGATTAGTACATGAACGAGATGATATAAATTAGACAAAAACCAGGAGAATTTGTATGGGAGATTGACTAGAGATTCAAGCTATTGAAAGGAAAGTTGAGATATCTCATGACAAATATGCAACACAGGAACATGTTCGTTAATTCATTATTACCACACTTTAAATATCCACTACGACAACAGAAATTTTAGACACAGGCAGAGGCTCTGCAGGCAGCCCTGAAACTGGAAGAAAACTAATATCAAAAGACAGATCCAGCCATCCAAGAGTTGAAGGAGGATTTGAAGAACTTAACATTCTAGATAAACCAGAACACAAATTAAGGATAAATGAGAAGTCATTCGGTGTACCACATGCAGGATGGAAGGACACCATAAGAACGAATGTCCAACATTCACGCAGTACATGGTAGTAGGAATGTCAAATCCATTACCCAAGAGGACTATGGTGTGAAATCTGTAAGAAATAGGGCCACAATCCATATCGTTGCCCAATGATGCAGAAATAACAGACAGTCCCAAAGATTTCATATTGAAACTTTTGCAAGTTAGTGGGCCATGATGACAAAGACTGTAGAACTATGGACTTGATGAGAGAGAGGAAAATAGATGCATATAGGGTACTGGAATAAATGATGATTAGGCAATCCGCACCTTAGTTTAACCAGGTACCAGCCCCATACAACACTGCACAAAAAACCATATAATACCATGCAGCCACAGTACAACACAACCCAACCTCAGTACAATAATGCGTAGTACAATCAGGTGCCTCAGTATAATGCGTCGTGAGGAGATAGAGCTAGCTACAGAGGTGGAGGATGAGAAAGAGGAGGTTTTGGAAGAGGTAGAGGACCAGTGGTATGCCACAACTATCAAAAACCAAGACATTATTCAAGAGAATGTCCACTTCTACCAGCAACTTGTATGTATTATCGCGCATCGGATCATGACACAAAACAATGTCCTACACTATTGGGGAAGATCCAAGAAAAGAGGAATCAAAACAACCGGAATGTTCAATGAATTCCAGTCAAAGCAAGGGATGAAGGGAGAAACATCAACATAGTTACGCGCGGAGGAGATAAAACAAGAAACAATGCATTCTGACAAGAGCCAACACAACACCAGTGGGTGAAGAAGAATGTTGAACCAAGGAAATAGTTCGACACGCAGAATGAGAAGGAAACATTTAATAAAGATAGACAATAATTTCCAAAGCAAGACACCACGTCGACCTCAACTATGAAACAGACTAAGGAAGTGCTAGAGTATGAGATGCCTCCATCATTAGATCATACTAAGGAAATGCAGCCCCTGGGACAAGTAAGTACAATCAAAGGCTTCTTGCAATCATGTGTAAAATTATTGAATGATCCATCCTCTGTCAAAATACTGAAAAATATATTAGAAAGATGTAGCATAGAGATAGGCGAAAAACTAGAATAAAAACAGTCAATCACCTACATACAAGGAGAAGAACAAGTAGGGAGTTCAGGCTGAATGCCAACATCGGAGATTTCAACATGGGAGATATCATACTAGATATAGGATCCAAAGTCAATGTATTACCTAAGAAGACATGACAATGTATGGGAGAGCCCACATTAGGATATTCACCCATTCAGTTGAAACTAGCAAACCAACACAGAGTTCTACCAATTGGCAGACTAAAAGGAGTGACAGTAGACTTGGATGGAGTGCGCACTAAAGAAGACTTCGAAGTGATTGAGATAGTGGACAACACAACACCATATCCATCATTGCCTGGCTTGGATTGGGCATTCAATAACCAGGCCATAATCAATTTGAAGACATGGAAAATGACATTTGAGTTAGAAGAATACAAGGTCATTACACCATTAGACCCATCAGAAGGAGAGAAGTTTGTAGAACCTACTTTCTTGGACTTGGAGGAAATCAACCAATTGTACAAGACAACTGCGCGAGATGAGGATTACGTCAACCCAATTGCAGATGGGATACTCAGTTGGTAGAGCATTACTTCGTGTGCGTTAGACTCAGATACAGGTTTAGAGAACTAGAAACAGAGGCTACATGAAATTTCCACAAGAATATGAGCAAGAATAGACTGCGTAGTAAGATGGGTAGGTACGGAGATAAGGGAACCACCCAGTTTCCACGGAGTAAATAACCTAGAAGAATTCTTGACACATTACGAAGATGAAGTGCTAGAAAACCAGAGACTCTCAGCACTTGATATATCCCTCAAGGCCACACATGCAATATGGTGGGGCACACACAAGGAAATAATCACGGATTGGTACCAATGTAAGCGGTTATTGCACGTAAGGTTTGGCACAGAACAGAAAAGAAACCAGCAACAAAATTATGATGGATGGGGGGAACTAGTGAAACACTTGGAGAAGTGCAGAGCGTTGTGGAAAATGACACCCCCAGAGGAATGGCCTCATCACTTCATACACACATTATAAGGAATACCAGCAAAATGGTATACATACCAGGAACAACGTAGAGGAACTATGAGCTGGCCAGTATTACAACAGAACTTTACAGTCACTTTCTCATTTGAACATGAGAACCCCAACATAGATGCAACACTTGAGAAAATAAGAGGGGTGATATTCATTAAGGAACCATAAGTCAAACTCATAACAGAGGAACAACAACGGAACAAACAGACAGTAAAAGAACTGTTGTCATGCTACCATGTGCACGAAGAAGTACCAGAGGAAGACAACCCGTGCAATATTCAGATCGAGGAAGAGGAAGGTGAAAGAGAAGTGGAAGTTCCACCTCTAGAATTAGAAGTAATTGTTGTGTCGATCAAGATAAAGAAAGTCAACATTAGGACAACTGAAAATCCCAAAATGGCCATCATTGGAGAGTACTGGAATGAACAAACAATAGAAATCATAATAGAGTTACTGCGCGAGTACAACGACCTGTTCCCCATGAAGTTTACAAAAATGAAGGGCATGGCATGAGAGCTAGGTTAAATGGAAATACCACTCATAGCTAAGGCTAGACCGATCAGACAATGACCATACAGACTAAATCTGATTTATAAGAAAAAAGTCAAAGATGAGATCGATAGGATGCTCAAAGATGGAATCATAGAACCTGTGGAAGAATCAAAATGGATAAGCTCGATGGTAGCTCATGAGGAAAAAAAAGGTGGGATAAGAATATGCATCGGCTTAAGGAAGTTGAACGATGCATTCCTACATGATCTGTTCCCTACACTTTTCAGGGATGAAGTGTTAGAGAACGTAGGAGGACAAGAAGTTTACTCATTCACCGATGAATTTTCAAGATACCATCATATCAAGATAGCGTCGGAAGATAGATATAAGACCACTTTTGTTACAGAATGGGGATCCTACAAGTACACAGTCATGTCATTTGGGCTGAAGAATGCACCAACAATATTTTCCAGAATAGTCATAACTGCATTTAAAGAATTTATCCACCAGTTTCTAGAGGTATACTTGGACAATTGGACAATATATAGTCTATTGAAATACCATGTAGAGGTCTTATGACTAATGTTAGAAAGACGCAGGCAGTGCTAGATATCATAAAACATCAAGAAGTGAATCTTCGGAACACCATTTGGGATACTATTGGGCCATATAGTGTGAAAGCAAGGCTTACTAGTAGATCCTGCAAAGATTGCAGTAATAATTAACTTGCCACCACCAAAAATAGTTTGTCAACTAAGACTAACATTGGGACACACATGATACTATAGAAAATTTATCAAAGGGTACACGCAGATCACCGCGCCAATGGAGAAACTATTAAGGAAAGATACGAAGTTTTAGTGGAATGAGGATTCTCAACACAGTCTAGATACACTGAAAGAAAAAATGGTAACGGTGCCAATACTAGTATTCCCAGACTGGGAGAAGACATTCCATGTACATGTAGATGCATCATCCATAGCACTTTGAGCTATTTTGGTGCAGCCAGGAGCAAGAGATTTGGATCATTCGATAGAATTTTCTAGCATAAAATTGTTAGAATCGGAGAAGAACTACAACACTATAGAGAGGGAAGGCCTAGCTATGGTCTGCGCACTTCAGAAGTTTAGACATTACTTACTGGGAAAAAATTTTAATATGTTCACGGATCACTCAGCCCTTAAATACCTAGTCAACAAGCCAGTGTTGGGGGGGAGAATCTTTCGATGGTTACTATTGTTTCAAGAATTGGACTTTGAAGTTATAGTCAAGCCAGGGAAGCTGAACGCACGACCTGATCACATGTCAAGGGTCACGAATGGAGAGGAACATACAAATTTAGAAGATAACTTTCTAGATGCATAGTTATTTTCAGTTTAGATCATCGATGAATACTTTGCAGACATCATCCAATACTTGAGTACAGGGACTACGCCACAGGAATACAACATCGCGTAGAAGAAAAACCTAGTAGTCTGGGTTGCAGACTATCATCTGATTGCAAGACACTTATACAAAATGGGCGCAGATAGCATCTTGCGAAGATATGTGCTAGAACATGAAAGACCAAGGATTTTAGTAGAATCCCATGAGGGAATATCAGGAAGACATTATGCAAGAAAAGATACCACACAGAAGGTATTGTGCTCTGAACTATGGTGGTCGATGATTCACAGAGACTTGAAAGAGTACTATCGGGGATGCGATGTTTGTCAGAGGGTTGGTAAACCAAATAGAAGGGACGATATGCCATTGCAACCACACGTAACTTGTTGGCAAATATTGACCAAGCAACGAATGTGTATTGATGGTTGTTGTCATTGATGGCAACAACAGAGCTGGTAGGATAAGAAGGATAAAAACCTTTAAGGATTCGAGGAGAATAAGCTCAGGAGGCATAGCGCTCTTATAGCACAGGAAAGAGACTGAGAGCCGTCGGATCTCACTCGGAAATCCCGACGGCTGTTGGATCGGGC
>SNQJ01S0064006.1:24985-54544 GCA_010110895.2 Picea sitchensis | reverse complement strand
AATCTGTTCTCAAATATTCAAACATATTCAATTTCAAAATTAGGTGTTCATCATGATCTAACCTTAAATAAGTTTGAGTATACACCATTTAAAAATATGTTCTCAAATATTCAAACATATTCAAGTTCAAAATTAGGTGTTTATCATGATCTAACTCTATATAAGTTTGAGTGTACACCATTTAAGACAATGACAAACTTATCTAGGGATTCTATATAATTCAAAATAATTGAGGAAAGGCTAAAAACTATAAATTTGAAAAAAAAAAATTGCATAAAAGTAAAAAACGTACATTTATGAATCATCATGAATGGACACATCATTTCCTAATCGGGTTGCTTCATCAATCCCAATCTCTCTCCCGAGCACACTCTCATGTACACTCTTCTCCACATTAGCCTATATATCACATTTCAAATTTGAAAATTTAATAAATTATATTCAAACGATTATATAACACATTAAATTTAAATGATTTTAATACATTAAATGATACCTGTGAACTCCCACCCGCTTCAAACTCTCCCAATGAGAATTGAGACAAGCCATCCCAAGTACCAGGAGATGGAATAAAGAGCTGTGAACAACAGAACTAAGAACTAAATCGAAGATTTAACGTGTTCACAATTATACAAAATTATAAATGTTGTTGAACTCTTATTCAAAAGAGTGGAGATTGAACCACTATTAGAAAAAATATACCCGATTCAATCCATCCAAATCCAAACTTGTTGAATCAAGTCCCCTACCAATTGGAGCTTTGTTTAACATATCTCCAAACTGCGATTAATGGCAAGAAGAATTCGATTGTTTCTATAGAAACAAGGATATATATATCTAGAATTCAAAATAAACTATCGTAAAATGCGTCAAAATTTGCCTAAATAGATCACATACCAATCTACGATTCGGGTCATCATTTTGAATGACCTTTTTCCAACCATCCCGACAAAATTTGACATACTTCAAAACTTCTTCTGTTGACATTGCATCCAAGTCTGCATTTGTTTTATCAACAAATGTGGCCCGAGAATTGGCCTCTGCTCGTTGATGCTTCATGCTAACATCAACACCATAGAACATAGATTCCAAATTTTCCCCGATTGCAGTCCTGGCCTCTTTGCCAACTTCTGATGTAGACTAGAACTCTGAAAGTGATGTAAATGCCCCTTTTGGATGAGGTACTGGAGGTTGTGGAGGCCTCGGCAATGCTCCACTTCAATATACCCCTTTGCGATTATATGTACATCTTTTACCAGTACCATAATATTTGGACGGTAGAATGGTATAATCCGAGTGCATGTGCAAGAAAAACTCTACAAAAAAATGTCTTTCAAAATAGTGTGGAACCTCATCGTTCCATGGCAATTTCCCATATGCAGCCAAAAATCTGTTATACAGATGTCCAGCAAAGTGGGGGTGCTTAAAATATTTGTTAAGAACCTGAATAGATCTACAAATATAATCACCACAAATACCAAATACACTACCAATTGTTAAGAACCTGAATAGATCTACCAATATAATCACCACAAATACTAAATACACAATAGATCCAAAGACCAATATATAAGAAAAACACCACTTTATTATATCAAACCCTTGAAGTAGAGCAACACCGTACAATGGATCCTATTATGGAAGGGATCCTCTCCTGTTCACTTGCCTCTTCGAGGGGGCAACCTCCTAATGAGCTTCAGCTCCAAATACAATACTTATCTTCATGTCTCATTACATTGCTTGAACCCCTTTATATAGTGTTATCATCTCCTAAGAACATTCTAGAGGAGGAATCTTCTAGAGGTATAACCTTCTAAAGCCCTCTTATATTAATTATATCTAATTACCCATTTATTATATCTAACTACATGGTGGGTCTTGTTGTAATAATATAGTGGACCTAGTCCGCCTTACGTTGAATGACCTCCACTATTATCACTATATGGGCCCTCTAGGCCCCCCACTACCTCTCTAGCTACCCATTCCATCCCCTTATGTAAGTTTTTACTCAATGCTTGATGTACAACTCATATACCGAGGGGTCCATGGATAATTTTGGACCATAGTGTTGAAGTAGGTTGTAGAACTAGAGTCCCATGTAGAAAGGAAATCTACCATCTTTGAAGTAGGTCAGCCACCATTGTGGCTTCAGGTCCCATGTCCTAGTGCTCATGTGAACTCCCAGTAGAATATTTTGGAACCCAATAATAACTCGATAATGCTCCAAAGGTGACACCTATCATGTGGATCCAAATAAGAAGATCCATCCACATTGTGGAAAAGGGTTGTGTTAGTTTTATTGTTTTGTGTTGCGTTATAGAATCTGAAGGAATAATACTGCTATAGAATATATCACGGTGAGCAGTAACTAGCTTCTGATTTGGGACATTGATGTTCTCTGCAGAAGGTGGATTAAAGTTATCAAATAAAATATGAAATTAGTTGTCATTCCGGAAATGACAACTATCCATATACCAATCATCCACCAATCGTCCTCAAAATCATACAAGCATATCTTTCTTGATTATATTCATTCAGGGCTGCATAAGAAATCTCTCTGCATGTCATTCAATGAATCTTTAATACTATGAAAACTATCATTGAGGGTATATGTGAAATTTGTCGAGGAGCCTCGATGTGAAATTTTGTGGGGCCATGTGCAAATGCATTCAATCTGTCATCCAATTGAGCTTTTAGATGATTCAAGAATTTTTTCCAGGTTTGAGAAGAAATAGCCATCTGAGGCACCCTAGATTCTTGGGTCTTGCATCGGAGTCATGGAAAAACTCAAAAATAAGCCAAGAAGTTTATTGAGAAAATTACGGCTTTACGGAAAAACCTAAAGCTGTTGAAGTTCAATGCTTATAACTTCACTTCACAGACTCCGTTTTGGATGATTTTGTTTTGAAATTGGGTGAAATTGTGAGAAGAACTCAGATCCTGTAATTTACTTGGGCAAATTACCTCCAAATGCTACAGAAAATAAGAATAAATCGTCTTGATAGATCCCATGAAAAAACCCTGAAAAATTGCAAGTTTTAAAACCTCAATATCTTGACCTTCCAGGACTCCGTTTTGAATGATTTTTTTTTTTAACTTGGGTGTTTTTTTTTTAGAGGAACTCGGATCTACAATCAATTTCATCAAATTCTGCACAAAAAATATACTGAAAATGTCTGGAATGTCTCGACCCTCTTTTTTCTTCTCCAAAAAAAAAAATCTTGCAAAAATAAAAATATTTGCCCACAACTCAGGCCAAGGAAAGTGTTACGATACCACTTGTTAAGAACACAAGTAGATCTACAAAATATAATAACTACAAATACCAAATACACAATAGATCCAAATACCAATATATAAGAAAAACACCACTTTATTATAAAACCCTTGGGCTAGAGACAGGTACAATGGATCTTATTATGGAAGGATCCTCTCCTGTTCACTTGCATCTTAGAGGGGGAAACCTATAGTAGAGCTTGACTCAAATACAATACTTCTCTTCATGTCTCATTACGTTGCTTGAACCCTTTATATAGTGCTATCATCTCCTAAGAACATTCTGGGAGGAATCTTCTAGAGTATAACCTTCTAAGAAGCCCTCTTATATTAGTATATCTAATTACCTATTTATTATATCTAACTACCATAGTGGGTCTTGTTTAATAATATTATAGTGGACCTAGTCTGCCCATTGAATGGCCTTCTCTATTATCACTATGGGCCTCTAGGCCCCCCACTACCTCTCCATCTACCTAACATTCCATCCCCACTTATGAAAGAGTTGTCCCCAACGCTTGATGTCCCTAATCATATGCAGTCCATGGATGGTGTGGACCCGTAATCTGAGAAGAGGTGAGATAACCAAGGTCCATGCAGAAGGAAATCCCACCATGCAAGTGGTCCAACCACGATTGTAAGCCCCGGTCCCATGTCTAAGTGCTCATGTGAACTCCCTGTAGAGATTTTGGAACCCAATAACCAACTCAAATAGTAGCAGAAATCATGACACCTATCATGTGGATCCAAATAAGAAGATCCATCCACATAGTGGAAAAGGGTCATAGCAGTATCTGAGAAGGAATAATACCTTTGTAGAATATGGGCTGAGCAGCTGTTAACTAGTAGCTCTGATACAGGACATTAATGTTCTCTGAGAAGGTGGAGTAGAGTCATCAAATAAAATATGGAAGTGGTTGTCATCCAGAAATGACAACTATCCATACCAATCATCTCAATCGTCCTCAAAATCTTACCAAACATATCTTTCTTGATTATATTCATTCATGAGGCCATCCATAATAAATCTCTCCTGAATGTTATCCAATGAATCCTGTAATACTATAGAAAGAAGCTATCATTGAGGCCATATGTGAGAATGCGAGGCTACGTGTGTGAGAAACATTTGTGAGAGCCATGTGCAAATGCATCCAATATGTCATCCAAGTGAGCTTTGAATGATTCAAGAATTTTTTTCAAGGTTTGAGAATAAATAGCCATATGAGCACCCTATGAACTCTTAGGTCTTGCAGCTGTCACGAAAAAAACTCAAAATAGGCCCAGAAGTTTGAGCCCAGGAAAGAGTCACAGTTTTGGAAAAACCCTAAAAGCATTGAAGTTCAAATGCTCCCTTACTTCACTTCGAACTCGTTTAGGGATGATTTTTGAAATTGGGTGAAATTGTGAGGAGAACTTAGATCTGTAATTTATTAGGGAAAATTCAGCCTCCAAATGATACAAAAATAAAAAAAAAAAAAAAAAAAAAAAAAAAAAAAAAAAAACCCTGAAAAATTGCAAGTTTTAAAACCTCAATATCTTGACCTTCAGGACTCGTTTTGGGCGATTTTTTTTTTTTTTTAACTTGGGTGTTTTTAAAGGAGAACTCAAGATCTGCAGCGCTTGCTGGAATTCTGCACCAAAATGTACTGAAAATGTCTGAATGTCATACGGCCTCTTTTCTTCTCGAAAAAAATCTGCAAAATAAAAATATTTGCCCACAACTTCCGTATAAGGAAGAGGATATACGATACCACTTTTAAGAGCACGAGTAGATCTACAAATATAATCACCACAAATACCAAATACACAATAGATCCAAATACAGTAACACTTTCAGAAGAAACACCACTTTATTATATCAAACCCTTGGTGTAGAGCAGTACAATGGATCCTATTATGGAAGGGATCCTCTCACGTTCACTTGCCTCGCTTGAGGGGAAAACCTCATAATGAGCTTCGGCTCAAATGCAATACTTCTCTTCATGTCTCATTACATTGCTTGAAGACCCCTTTATGTAGTGCTATCATCTCCTAAGAAAATTATAGAGAAGGAATCTTCTAAAAGTATAACCTTCTAAAATACCTCTTATGATAATTATATCTAATTACCCATTTATTATATCTAACTACCATAGTGGGTCTTATTTAATAATGTAGTGGACCCTGAATTACCTTATATTGAATGACCTCCACTAATAGCTATCACTATGGGCCCTCTAGGCCCCACTACCTCTCTAGCTACCTTACAATGTGCGCCTTTAGCATTTTCCTCTTTGGACCCTCTTTGAAATTGAACGCCAGGATGTAGTCTTCCTTTGGAAACTCTGGTACTACTTTATCCGTTTATCGGGACCCATCACACCTCGACTTTAGCCACCTCGTGCGTCGACAAAGCATGGAGTGGGTTGGCCCAAATCTTCGATATGTATGCATCCGCCAAAAGTTTTCGATTGAATGCAAACAATTTTGCAAACTTTGTTTGCTCTCAAAGAAGTTCCAAGACCGCCAATCATTTTCCAACCTCTTTTTTGACACCTGAGCATCATCAAGCGTCATTTCTTCTGTATCCCTTCCCAGGGAAGTTCATCGTCAACTTCTGAAGGATATGTGGATGTTGGAGTGTAATCTTTTGTTTCTTCATAGCGCGACATCCTACATCCACCTTATCCTTCACTTGCAGGTATTTGAATCTTCGTGAAAACCATTCTCATTGTCACCTGCTCTAAATTGATTGCCTACACACACATTTGAAAGTAACTGGATTTAACCCTTTTATAAATTTAAATACAACAAAATTCAACAAAATAAACAAAATTTAAGAAAATTACGAGAAATGTTCTCTTGTCCTGATGTATTCCCTACATTCCTCGGTGTAGGAGTGTTGATGCATAAGATATCCAAGAAGGTTGCATCCATAACAGTAGTTTGAGCAGGTTCTGCAGTCGATCTATTTACAGACTCGGCTGAAAATCTCCTTTGACGAGATTGTTGGTGCTCCTCGAGGAGTCGGAGTTGAAGAAGGAGTCATTGTTCTTCCTTCTTGAGAATGCTTAGAGTGTTTGTGAGGAATGTTTGCATAATCTCATGTCAACATCACTCCACAATATCTATCCACAATGCGAGTTTATCAAAAAAATCCAAAGATATACACAAATTCAATCAATTTAAAACAGAGATAAATCAAAGTTTTAAATAATCAATCCACAGAGGTACTTGCTCATTAGAAAACACAAATAATGATCATTCAACCATGAATCAAATGTTAAAAATAAGTAAAGGGTTCCATAGGCAATGAGGGCAATTCTTATCCTTCACTCATCACTCATGCACACAAAAACAACATTTCAATCTATAAATTAGATTTAAACACGAGTAGCGGCCAGTCGATTAAATAAGCCAGTCTTTTCAAGCATGGGTGATGTATGAGGGATAAGCAACCGAGAAGATAAAACACTAAAATTTTCACAATAATAAAAAAACCCACATGAAAGTCATTGAAATCATAAGTTGGGACACTAAAGGGATTATACATTCGAGAGGTTTATCATTCTGAAATCCACATCAAAGAAAATCGTAGCAACTAAACATTCGTCAGCATGAATCAGATTTGGCCGGTGCGGTATTAAGTTGCGATTAATGTTGAGGTGTGTGTGGGCCCATTCTTAATATTACCTTCATGCTCTTTAATCCACGGTTGAAATGATCCTTGAGTTTCCCTGATGTAGTTTTTTTTCCACAAGTGCATTCTACCATATAGAACAATTATACTAACATTAGTCCATGTTATCCGATGCTCATCTTTTTTATCTAATGGTTTAAGGGGTTTAAAAATTGGCAATGAAATATCCTTATTTATTAGAACCTTGGTGACCATATTGTTGACCCTTTGATGTAGGGAAGGTTTTGCAATGACATGGATTATATGCCATTGCTTTAAAATTCCCATTAACATTGTTTAAATGGAGTTTTATAATAATCCCTTTATTTCCATGTTAGTGGGATGGGATTTCCAGTTGTTTGTATGAACCTAATATAAATTAAATTAAGATAAAGGGACCTAGTTGTTTGTTTGGATGACTTGAGAGATTTAAGTAAAATTGTTGGATAGTTGTGGATATAGTTGAACTAAATACATAATTTTGAAATATTTTATGGATTCTTGAAAGTTACATAGAGGGACCAAATATCAACTAAAGTAATTCAATGAAATATCAACATGTTATATTAATTATTTTAATTTAATTTATATTTTAATACCCTAACCTAAAGTATACATAGAACCCCTCACATTACATAATTTTAATTTCTCTATAGAGTGATCAGATCTTCTCCTTGCTATGACCTTCTTGATTTTCTATTGGAGTCTCCTTGCTACGATCCTGTAGATTTTCTTTTGGAATCTCCTTGTTGCGGCCCTCTTAGTTTTTTGTTGGAGTCTTCCTTGTTGCGACCCTCTATCTTTTATTGTAAAATTATTATTTAGGCTAGCACTAACTTTACGTATGGGGTTAATGTGCACCGACCCTTTCCTCCTCTTGTTGTATAAACTACCAAGAATAGTGTGTGCTAACTATACTAACTCCTACACAATATTTGTATAAACTACCAATAAGCCACCAATAGAATATCGATAGACACCATATGATCAATGAAATCCTTTTTCATTTTGGACATTAGTGACAAGGAAAATGGAGGCAAGAATAAGTTGGTATTTCTCTACTTGTTTCCTAGGACCAATAATCATGGCTAGTAGGAAGGAATATGTATATTATTATATCCTATCACCTTTGTAGGAGACAATGTCTAGGTAGAATTTGATGAGATTTATTAGTAAGAAAGGAGAAGTATCCTTCTTATGATCCCAAATTCATATAACCTATGACGGTGACATTTTCTAGAGTATTCAACAGGTTCAAAGATTCTTTTCTCTAAAATACACAATCTTCATTATACGTTTGATGTCGTTTTGGAGGAGCAAGACCTGTGCTTTCTAGGTGAGTGGAAGTGACCATTAGTTATGGGCCCATGCAAGTTTCTACATCAATAATACCTTAATTTTTCCCTAATTGAAGTTCCATAGGATTTACAATGTAATTCCTCAATAGTTGTTTAAGTGTATGGAAAATCCCACTCAAAGCATATCATGTTGTCCACAACTTAGTCCACATGTGCGCTTAATGATGTGATGTTAATTTAACAAATTATAACTTGTCATTCGCTGCATTAGGTAGTGACTCAGTAGAAATAAAAAGTTTATCTAGTCTTTCATTGGAAAGATAAAACCTTAAGCCTTGTTAAGAACATCCTAATAGTTATTCATTAGATTCTATAGGGATGTAAGGAACTATTAACCAGTAGCAGTATACGGTTTGATCATATGCACCACACACATAAATGGAGGAATTTCTTGTGAAATAACTTCTTAACCATTACACGACTAGTTAGAAGCTATGAGACTACATCACTAGCAAGTTTAAATGTGTGAATCCATTTCACCATGGAACAAATTATCTTGACTTATAGCTTCACATCATAATAGATGGTTGTGTGACTTGATTAGTGAAAAAAAAAACAAATATGAGATAAAAACAAGCCAATGGGAGAAACATCACATTCCACGATTTCTTGAAAAGGAAACATATGAAATGCTTTTGACCAAGGCGTGATGATTAGCTAGGGAATTATTTCCATTATTGGTATTTCATGGAAAATGGTATGGATGAACATGGGGAGTGTTGGGGAGATTTTTGAACTATGAGGACAAAGCCCATGATAAAATTTGTTTGACTACCATTGGGAGGATGAAATTGATAGCTTCTGGAGTCCTAGATTTGGTAATTATGGTTAAACAAGGATTCTCTATCAGTTTGGGAATAATGGTGTCATATGGACTAAACTTTGGATCCTATGAGGGTGGTAGTGTTTGACATTTCAATGATCTTTGACATTTCAATATGAGTGTTTCACCTTAGTGGAGGAAAGGTCATTGTAGGCCCAACGGATGAATGAAAAGGGGTACATGAATCTAAAAAAGTAGATGAAGAATAAGGAGAGAATGTGTGCCACTTCCCCAAATTTCGTTCTACTATTAGAACTCTTTTTAAAGGATTGATTAAGATTATCAGAGTCAAGGATTTTTAACCTTGGTGTGTAAATAGGGAAAATAACTGGCAATTTAATTTATAGAGACATAAGTGTATAGATGTCTTATAGTTAATTATACATGGGCTTAATGAATTGATTAGTATAAGGTTGAAGTGATTGACATAGAACTATCTATGATGAATTTATCATATGCATAAATATTTTAATACTTGGATGGGTAAAAAATACTAACATAATGCCTCACAATTGTTTCCAAGAGGTCATATGTTTTTAATTCGAATGTGAATCCTTTTAGATACAAATGGAGGGTGGAATAAGAATCCTTAGGGGGTTTTGAAATCACTCAAGTATTAACCACCTAGGTTTATTACTACCCATTCAAGTTTCATCGCATTCACCATCTTGGGATAAGAGTCAAAATACATGGATACATGGTCTTTAAGCCGAGATATTCTAGAGTGATTGATGAGGCCCCTTTAGTTGGGTTAGGGATTTCAACACTTTCTCCAACTTGTCATTAGTACTCTAGAGAAGTTGTAATGAAGACTTTGAGATTTACTAAAAAGGTAAAATTTATCTTTGATATAGGTGCCACATAGTAGACCCATTGAGAATCGAGTTGTTTTGGTATGCCACAAATTTGATTAAAACTTCAATAAGAGTTGTTTTTCTTTTTTTGAATATGATTTCATAGATTAAGTAAAGCTTTTTGGATGTGGAGGAGCATGCATCCAATAAGTTAGCTTTTGTAGGGTAGTGATCCAATGGGGAGTAGGCCTCATGATAGGTGTATATACATGTGACAAACCTTTTAATTAAAACCATGTTCACTCCTAAATCAAAGATTATAACCAAAGGGCATGCCTCGTGGTCTAACACCACAAGCATGGATGACATGCCCTACAATTGATCATTATAGCCCAATCAATTGGGTTTGTAGTATATATTGGATAAGGAGACTCATGCCAGTGTACAAAACCATGGGACAATGCTTGTGTCCACTCTTCAAGAATAATCAGTAAAATATAGTATGAGACTAGGGATGGATGGAAATAATGTGTAGGAGGCTGTGATGCTCACACCTACATCCTCTTATATGAGGGTATGAAGATTCGAGGTGGAGGGGAGTGAGAGTGCAATTTGGGAATAATGAGTTAAAAGGCTTTATAATAGGGTATATTTTTACTCAATATCTCCCCACCCTCATATAAGTGAAACATGTGTCTTCAAGATTAGATCACTAAGCAGTCCAGTGCAAAATATGAAACATATTTCCCACCTTTCCAAAAGGATTTGTATTGTGATTTCACTACATCCACCTCAAAGGTCATATGTCCTTTCATTCAATCAATCATTGTCTTATCACTATTTGTTTTGTCACCCTTTCATTCTTAATGATGGAGAGTGAATGGGAGATAGAAAAAATAGTCAAAATACAATGATGGATTCAATGAAATGGAAATATGACCATTTGGAGGTGTAGAGTAGTGGCTCCTGGTACAATTTTTGGGGTGAAATCATGGTACAAAGTATTTATTTAAGGTTTTATTAGGGTCTTTTCCCTCTTTTAAAATTGATAGTGGATTTCCCTCTTGGAGAGTCTTCCTCCATTACTTAGATTCATAGGTGCAATACATTTCAATTTAAACAAAAAACACAATTTAGTTCTGGTCAATGCAATTTGGTTTGAGAGCTCTACCAATTTTCACTCTTGCTATGGTTTTTGTTCAATATATTTTGAAACTACAAAAAGGTTGATGACTAGATCCAAAGCTTATGTGACTATGGAATAGCTAGATGAAGCTTTTATAAATGGGAAATGAAGTATTTTTGTAGGGAAAATGAGTTAGAGAACTTGAATCCTTATACCTCAGCCCAATATTTCAAGATGAAGAGGGAGATATAAAAACTTTGAAACAAAGCGCCACACACCTCTAGGAAACAATTGTTTCCACCACCATGAAACTCCTATAGACCCCCTTACAATCTTTAGATGAAGATATCACAAAACACTTTTGGTGGTGAAGTTTCCTAGTTCAGTTCATGTTCAAGGTGTAACACATGTACAACCAAGAGGGTAATTTGAGATGTCATCTAGCATCTAGATGGGGTTTCCCATACTTTGGGAGAAAGATGGGTGGTGGCAATTTAAAGAGAGTTTTTGCTTAATTTTGTAGACATGCATTAACTAAAATAGAATATTGCAACTCGGATGAGCCAAAAGAAATTTGACTCATGCATTTTTCTAGAGGGACATGCATATTAAATAATTTAGTGAGAGTTCCAAGTTATCGAGTCTAAGGTAAGTTTCCTCCAAATAAAAGATTGGGATATTTATATTTCTGATCTATGGTTCTTTCATTCTAAGCCAAGGTTATAATCCTAGATGGTGATGCAATATGAGCGAAAACTAAAAACTAGTACCATTATAGAATATTATTATGGATGTCTGAACTTACCAGGTTTGTTTGGATATCTAACCTAGGTTTTGCTTCCTAAGTGATTCTCTGTCAAGGTTAAGATTAACAGGGTTTCTTCCGACCTATGGTTGGGTGACAATAGTGATATTGTCAATGGTAACAGTACATCCATTATATTCTAGCAGGGAGACTTGTTATTTTTGAGGCTACAACCTTACATATAGTGTTCATTGAAAAGGAGTGGGAAGTGACTGAAGCCAAGATTTTATGGCCCTTACCGGGATTAGTAGGCGAGTGGGGAGGTGAAAGCACAATCTTGAATTTCCAAAGGGTAATAAAATATATAATGTGTTTCATGTGTCATGGCTTAAAAAGGATTTAGGACAACTCATTACTACTTCCATGGAGTTACCTCCATTAGATGAGGAAGGTCAGTTGAAGTTGGACCCTGAGGAGATTTTGGAGGCAAGGAGAAGAAAGTTAGAGTCCAGTGTGGGAGTTCACATTCAAGTGGAGAGGTCTACCAGTTGAGGAGGGAGAGAATATTCTAGGAAGGGAGGATTGTAGTATCCTTTTCCCAATGATGACTATTGCATGCACGGTGAAAACGAGAATTAAAAACCCAATCATTATGAGAATAAACTAAATTGGATCTAGAATCCTTGAAACCACATTCAAAAGCCCAAAGAAACTTTAGAACCAAATAGCCAAATCATTATTTGGGATATTTTATTTGGGTGCATCCCTTCAATGAATTTTCCTCTTGTGTGCGCACCCCAGACGTGGCCTTTTGCTCGATGCTCCTAAACAATGATTCCCTTCTCCTTCCTCTCCTATCACTATTGCTCAAATGTCTTATCCCTATTTTCTCAAATTATCCATCCAAACCTTCTAAGTTGCATTTCTTTCTCTTATCTCTTTGTTTTGGCTTTTCTTTGTTCCTTTGGATCCATCTTTCTTTCCACTTTCTTATCTCATCGTGACATCCCCTTCGCTCTGTCTCCTCCTATTGCAAGGGGTTACACTACCATAGGATTAGGTTGCATATCCATTGACCCTTTTTCAATAAGCAACATTTGAATCCATAGAGGTATATCTTTTTATGATTGTTGAGGGTTTTCTAATTTATCTACAAACATAAGGTTTTTTCTAACTTAACTTTAACCTTAACCTTAATATTTGAAGCTTTTTATCAATATTTGTATAGGGACACATGTAGTCTGAATTTTTTTGAAGTAAAGAGTTCAAACTTGCAATATATACAACTTTGATAAGAGTTAAAACTTACAATAAATATGGCCATCCAATTTACTACATTTACCATATACTTTGCACATATTAGAACAATAATCATACACAAATGCACTTTATTTGTATAAGAACCCTATAACATTTATATATTCAAAAAATCTAATTTATACATAGCATATATATAATGGAAATTTTACATTTATATATTCCATTCTAATTTATACATAGCATATATGTTAAAATTTTACATTTACAACTTTTATAAAAGTTCCAAACTATATTGACCATACAATTTGCTACATTTACCATGTAATTTGCATATTAGAACAATAATCATACAAAAAATGAGCTATTGATCAATGATAACACTTGTTTTGTAGTAAACCCAATAATATGGGTACAGGGAGGGGCTTTTTTTTTATGCTTGGTTACCTATGCACCATCATTTCTCTGAATAATACTATGAGTATTTTATACTCAACTTTGAAGAATGAAATGTTTGATTAGATTAAGAGCTTTTGGATGGATATGAGAGTCATTGTGTGGATAATTTGAAATTATATGAACTTAATTTCAAATTCTCCACACAAGAATTAATGGGCTGGAATGGATAGTTACCGGAAATTAGCAGAGTTTTGTTGGTCATTTTATACAACGATTGATGATGTGCTTATATTCTAATACTTGTGGCTTGCATAACCAGGGGACATACATCACTGAATGATACCTCATGTTGTATATCGATGGAATTTAAATGATATGGGTATATATGTTAACAATTGCAGGTAAATAAGGTTGGATTTACTTTGATATGCTCCGATTGGTTCGTGATTAGGTTTTGAAAGGCAGTAGAGTAAGCATCAAAGTAAGAATCCGAACAAGCAACAGTTGAACCTGTAGTTGGATATTTATATGTTGTTCCAGATGCAGCTGATCCAATCGAAGAAGCACCAGAAGCTAAAAAAAAGCAAGCATAGACATAGGCATTTTATCGAGTTGATCTAGCAGCTAAGGTAGTAGTAAAGGATAAGACACCAGGAACAAAGGCAGGAGTTAAAGTTGCATCCCAGCGAGAGTTGGAAGTAAAAATGGAAGGCACAGACAAATAATATATCGATGGCATTTAAACGATATGGGTATATATGTTAACAATTGCAGGTAAAGAAGGTTGGATTTACTTTGATATGTTCTGATTGGTTCGTGATTAGGTGTTGAAAGGTAGCAGAGCAAGAATCAAAGTAAGAATCCGAACAAGCAACAGTTGAACCTGTAGTTGGAGATTTATATGTTGCTCCAGATGCGGCTGATCCAATCAAAGAAGCACCAAAAGAAAAAAAAAGCAAGCATAGACATAGGCATTTTATCGAGTTGATCTAGCAGCTAAGGTAGTAGTAAAGGATAAGACACCAGGAACAAAGGCAGGAGTTAAAGTTGCATCCCAAACGAGAGTTGAAATGGCAGAGGCACAGACAAATAAAAAAAGAGGAGCATAGATAGCAGCACATAATCATGGACCATAACTAGTACCTATAGATTATGCAAGTAATTAAGAACCCATTTATCCTGAACCAACACCCGTAGATCCGGCAAGAGCATCCCTCCTTATTCCCGATCCATATCCAAATCTAGTTTCAAATCCAATTGTTGACTCAGCAGAGGAACCGAGCCCCACACCTATTCCATTGATCAACCCCTGAAACCCCTCCCTAGGTATAACCTCTAAGTAAGGGAGTTGCCTATGTGGGATGGATCTATTCTGCCTCAAAGTGAAATTCACCGGCCGAGATAGCCGGTTGTTCTGGTGGCCTACCTCGTGCTACTTCGTGGGCTTATAATCTTTCACCCGTTTAGATGCAAGTTGTTGAGTAGGTTGGACAATATACATACAAGCTGGCCAATCTAGGAGGAGCGTTTTGTGGACCAATGAGCTCTATCCAGAAGAGAACCTCACCCAACTATCTTATCTACGTAGAAACAATGGGTTGGACGAGCAGATCTACCCAGGTAAAGAGAAAACGCAGGTGCAAAGGCCTAGGGAACTGTTTCTATGTGGTTCCGGCGAGTCGGATCTGTCATATAATCGGGAGGATGACGAAGATGTTGAAGCTTTTGAGTCCAAAACTACGATAACAAAAACTATGATAACAAAACTACGATAAAAAAAACTAAACTTAAAACAAAAACTACGATAACAAAAGCTACGATAACAAAAACCTTCAATAACAAAAACTTCAAAAAAAAGGGTTTCGAAACATACCTGTTGCAACCACAACAACGACCTTGGCTTTAACCCACTGTTGCGCTTGCGACCAACCGTTGCACTCGCGACAACACCAAACGACAACACGCCCGACGACCTCCAACAACAACACCAACGGCATACACCAAACGACACCATGGCACAAATTTGCGCAAAAAATTCCACAATCGATGTGTCGGTAATATATAAACAATCTTTCGACCGAAAGATAGTTCGACCGAACAAATGTTCGACCGAAAAATAGTTCGGCCGAACTAGTTTTCAGCCGAAATATAGTTCGGCCGAACAATTGGTAGACCGAAAACTTATTGCCAGAATTTTTTTTTTCGTCCGACCAAACTTGTACATGCAAATCGAGGGGGTTGTTATTGCACCGTTCGATTTGACGTTTATGTTTTCGGTCGAAAAATAGTTCAGCCGAAAATAATATCTTTCGGCTGAAAAAATATTATTAGTTCGGCCAAAAAAATGTTTCTCGGAATTTTGGAGACTTGATTGTCACGAAAGTGTAACCCACCTTCGTGATTTCACCCATAAGAGTTTCTTGTTTAATCAATGGAACATCTAACATCAAATCCATCTTACGAAAGTCATATGTATTTTCCTGCACCAATTTTCCATTTCTTAATTTAAGACTTTGCAATTCAATTAAAGCCTTTTCCTTATATCCCAATGGACATAACTTTTTTCTAACTACAGAAATAAAATCATGCCATGACGGAAAAATATTACCAACTTTCTGAGTTCCATGTTGCATCTTACTTTTCCACCAGATGAGAGTTCCTTCAAGACGAAGTGATGCCAATCTAATTTTGGTTGCCTCACATTTGATTTGTTTCATGTTACAATATACCTCCATCTGGCTAACCCAATTATCAAGTTTCTCATCATTAACTTCGCCATCATACATAAGGAATTTTTTTTTACATCAAGTTTAAGTAATAGCATATTAGGCTTATGTTTATGAGAATGTTTTCTTGCAAAAGTAGTATTTGAACTTGTACTTGAAGAAGAAGAAGAAGAAGATGGAGATGAAGGAGGTGAAGGAAAAGATTTGGGAGGATACTCTCCTTCTTCACTTTTGTCTTTCTTTGAAGATTCCCCTTGAACCAGTCTCTTCCGTTCCAAGTAATTATCATATAACACTTTTACCATCTCCGACATGGAAAATAAAGTCTTTTGAAACATTCTTTCATTTTGAGAAAATCCTTCTTCGGATACCATATTCTCACTTTGACATGTCCTCTTTATTGATCCAATCTATGGGTTTCCTTCTAAAAGATCTCCTTCACCATGAATTAGCTTTTCCCTGGTAATCATGCAATCTCAAACAACCAACTTTCAACCTTCTCTGATACCACTTGATCCGAAAAATGTTCTTTTAAAGACTATGGTTAAGTTTATGCATGAGTTGATTTACCATTTAGGAATTAAGAGGAGAAGAAGATTTTAATGAATGTTGTAGGAATCATAAAGAATGAATAACATAAAATAGACATAAGGAACAACAAACCAAAACACCAAGATTTATTATGGAGTTCAACATAAATTTTCCTACGTCTTCGGGCCTTTATCTCAGTGGGGAAGGATTTCTTATTAATATTCAATGCTGAAAAATGACATCAAAAGTATCTCAAATGGATTACAAACTGGTTTGGATGTGTTCTTCGCAACCTCAATAATCTAACACAGCTGACGGCACTAAAAAAGGATGAGCATAGCTCCCGGAAATTGCCTTCGAAGTTCACTTCCTCAATGGCTTCCCTGCATAAAAATGGGTTAAGCTTCCAAAATGCTCAACATTCTACTGTTTCTAAACCTCCTATGGCTCCCAAAAACCTCTAGTTTATATATATTTTGAGTTGGGGTTCATTGCCAACTTCCTCCCAAGATCTGGCCTGAAAAAGGGCTCTAGATATTCAAAAATAGGCAAAATCCCATAAAAATCAGCATAATAACAATAAAAAATCCAAACCTATAGTTCAAAAACCCACAAATTGGAAAATGTTGATGCGCGCCCCTTTTTCCCTTGCTCTTGGTCACTGGCATCCAGATTAGTTAGCGTGAGGAGGTTATTTCATTGGTCGCCCAAAAGGGTAGGGGTTCAACCCTCATGGAGTGCAACAAAGTTTTTTGACCAAGCCTTATTGGCCTCATCCAGGGTGCCACGTGGTGCCCTGTGATTGGGCCACATGTCACTCTGTGATTCACCTCGTACACACAGTCAGTTTCATAGTCAACTACTAGTACCACTACGTGTTCTACCTGGAGCTTGCTACATCACTGCCACTTGTCATTCTTACATCCACGTGTCAACCTCTCACTGGGCCACGCCATCATATGGACTTCCACATCAATGTCTATACATTCCACGTGTCAAATCCATACGATGCCAACTCAGCCTGAAAACACCAAAAAATACTGACACGTGTCATCTCCTGGTGCTTCCATGTCACCCTACTGAAATCATCATGACATACTCTTGATGTCATCTTCCATGTCAGTTATACGACCTTTGACTAGTTGACTTTGACTTTGATTTTTTTCCTATTTGGGAAAAAGTTCAAAACATGATAACTTTCACATACAATGTCCATTTTTTGAAAAACAAATATGGTCGGAATCGGCATGATGAGACCTACATAATGGTGTTGGTTTCATCTGATTCTGAGAACTTTTAAAATTTTCCCTTCCTAGATTCATTTTGGATCATTTGGTGATGTTGAAATCGTTACTATGTGATATCTAGAAACACATGAATTCGAACTATATCACTTGATCATGTTGAACAATACAACACATATACAAATATATTAAAAATTTTGACTAAATTATTGGAGAATATTAAATTATTGAGAAATATTAATCATGACAAAATATTATATTCACCAAGTAAATCTTGGGTCTACAGCACACAGACAGATTCTGTGCAGTGCAGTTTCTAATACTACACACCACAAAAAAAATTGTGATAGAGTTCTCAAGATTTAATGCGCAGTGCACAGACTACACGATTTACTGCATGTTGTGAAAACACACTTAATGAAATGATTTATAGATGCAAAATAACATAGTGTTATGCTTAGCACATAAACTCATAAATACACATGAAATTTGTCAACACACAAAACTACTTGATATATATTAAGTTCAACACTATGTGATAATACAAAATACAATAACGGTGACGAGATTTAGCTACTTCTAAACAACTTATGCAACTTACAAAACCATAGCTTGAGCTCTCAGACTTCTTCAACTACCTTCAGTTGCTCATGTTTCTTCTCTATTCCATGTCTATTTCTCTCTCTGTTGTAATGACTAACTAAAAACTCAGACTTATAAATATGAAACTGAGACTTCTTGTAGAAGGAAGACTGAATCAACATTTAAGACACAGTTAAATTCGACTGAATCTTCATCTACTTAATTGGACTCGAGAAAGATAAATATCGGCTTCATTAATTAACTCCCTTGCTTGTTGTCTTACAAAAACTGAGTTTGAGTAAAATTGTGAATTTGTATTTGCATATTGACTGACTGAATGGAAAATTGACGGAGACGTAAATCTCATCGAATTGCAATTACTATTTCCAACACTCCCCCTTAATTATAAGTAGGTGGGATTTACATGACACAAAAATTTACATCATAAATTTGAATTGACATATGTTTTCACTCATCTGTTACTGCGCAGACTCTCAAACTACTGCGCATCTCTTTCTAAAGATTTTGTGAAGATATCTGTGACTTGTTCTTTTGACTTGCAAAACTCTAAATAGATCTATTTGTTATTCACCAATTCTCTGATAAAATAATACCTCGTATCTATATGCTTGGTTTTCTTGTGAAACACATGATTCTTTGATAACATGATGGCGAATTATTGTCACAAAATACTGTTGTTGGTTCATGTTGTTCCTGTAAAAAATATTTTAACATTCTTCTTATCCAAACTGCTTGAAAAGTTTCACTTGTAGCTATGACGTACTCTGCTTCTACTTTAGAAAGAGTCAATATGGGTTGCTTCCTTGATGCCCATGATACCATTCCTATTCCAAAATGAGATATGTACCCAGAGGTACATTTTATGTCATCTATGTTGCCTCCACGATCACTATCAGTGTATCCAATAAGTCTAAAATCCTCTAAAGTAGAATATCTTATACCAAAATCTTTTGATCCATTCACATATCGCAGGATTCTCTTTCCTTCCTTCCAATGTGATTCTTTTGGAGTTTCCATGAACCTTGAAATCAGATTCACTCCATACATTATATCAAGTCTTGGTGCTGTCAGATACACACGACTTCCTATCATCCTTTTAAATTGTGTGGGATCCACTTTGGACCCTTTATCTTCCTTGCTTAACTTCAATCGTGTTATGGCAAGGGTTGGAACTTCTTTTGAATTTATCATATTGAATATTTTCAATATTTCATGCACATACTTAGATTGTGAAATAAATATACCAGCTCTGGATTGGTGAACTTCAATACCCAAAAAACATCTCATAAGCCCTAAATAAATTATTTAAAATTCATCCTTCATGACTAAATTAAATTCTTCTATGCCAAAATAACCTGTAAAAAATAAATCATCCACATATAAACAAACAATTAACATATTACTTTGTTTATTTTTTTTGATGTACAATGTTGGATCACATTCACTTCTTTGAAATCTATTATGTGTGAGATAGGAATCTATGCGACTATACCAAGATCTGTGAGCTTGTTTTAACCCATACAATGCTTTCTTCAATTTGTACACTTTGTCTTCTTGTCCTGAAACTTCATAAACTTGTGGTTGTTCCACATACACTTCTTCTTCTAAGTGTCCATTCAAAAATCCCTCCTTTACATCCATTTTATATATTGGTTATCTGTTCTACATAGAAATGGCTAACACAGTTCTTACTGTGTCCATGCACGCAATTAGTGTAAAAGTTTCATTGAAATCAATTCTAGGTTGTTGTGTAAAACCTCTTGCAACTAGCCTTGCCTTGTGCTTCTGTACATTTCCTTCTGCATTTTGCTTGGTTTTACAAATCCATTTGACACTTATCAGATCCTTGTCTTTAGGTACATCTACCAACTTCCATGTCTTCTTGTTCTCTATGCATCCATGGTTTGTGCCCAGACATCATCTTTGACAACTTCTTCAAAAGTTAAAGGATCATCTATTTGTGATAACGGAGCAAAAAATGAAAACGAATTTGTTGTGTCATCATTATAGATTTCATGTAGACTTCTTGTATTTCTTGCTAAAAAACTTGCTAATGTTGGATCTGGGGATGTAGAACTACTTGGATTGGTTGTTGGTGTTTGTTGCGCTCTTGGTGTAGACTATGCACCTATTGTTATTATTGGAGTATTTTTTGCTGCACTTTGTGTTGCAGTGTTAGGTGTAGAAGAGACTGCACACTGATTTGTACATGGTGTATGAACCACCTCTTCTTCTGTGTCATCATGCTCCATTGCATCAATAATTTTGACTGTCTTTGCTATGCTTCCATCCCATGCTTCATTCTCCACAAACTAAACATCACAACTGATTATGACTTTTCTTGCAACAGGTTCATACAACTTGTAACCTTTTGTTTCTTCACAATTCCCAACAAATATACATTTTTCCCTTTGTTTTCTAGGTTCTTTCTCAGCTCATCTAGAACATGTGCATATGCAACACAACCATAAACTTTTAAGTGCACCGAATTATGCTTCATACCTATCCAGGATTCTCAAGGAACTTTGTTCTTCACACTCTTTGTCGGACATTTGCTCAATATGTATACGGCAGTTGCTACTGCCTCAACCCAATACTCATTTGACAAATGTTTGGCTGCCATCATATTTTGTGCCATTTCCATGATGGTTCTGTTCTTCCTTTCTGCAACACCATTCTGTTGTGGTCTATATCACACGGTAAATTGCTTGTAAATTCCATGAACTTTACAAAATTTCTGAAACTCTCTTGAAATGTATTCTTCTCCTCTATCAGTTATTATACACTTGATACAATAACCAATTTTCTTCTCCACAAGTTATTTAAACTGCTAAAAACAACCCAATGCGTTAGATTTATACTTTAAGAAATAAATCCATGTCTTTCTTGAGAAATCATCAATAAATGTCAGAAAATATGTACTCCCTCCTATAGATGGTGTTTGCATTGGACCAAAAAATGTTTAAATGTACTATTTTTAGTGGATATTTTGCTCTATATGAATTTCCAACTAGAAATGGTTCTCTATGCTACTTTCTAAAAATACAGCCTTCAAATATTCTTTCTGGTTTTTCAATCAATGGAAAACCTTTCACCATATCCTTTATGTGTAGTAGCTTCATACCTCCAAATTTCAAATGTCCAAATCTGAAATGCCATAGCCAGGAATCATATTATACTTCATATTGGAATGTTGCTTGCATATCTGCGCTACTTTCTCCTTTCTTGATACTGCACGCACTATTTTCTTCATTGGAACTGCGTTCACTTTCTACTATAAATGCAATTTCTAACTGTGCATATTTTACTTTACCAACATCTAGCTTTGTATTTTTCTTCTTCATTGGCTTTAATGTCAATGGGAACATTTTGTTTCTTGTCATCTAAATTCTTGCAATAAGTTGTTTGCTTGGATATTTGTCCATAATCACATAATGATTATCTTCCATGTAGATTGTGTATCCTTTTCGTAACAACTTTCATGTGCTCATCAAATTATGCTTCAGACCAAAAACATAATAGACATCATGTAACATCCCTGACCCTCCAAAGACAGGGTAATGCTACCATGCAGAATATACATTTTAAATCATAGATATAAATTAAATCAAATTAACACATTTATCATAGAGTTACTGCCATCATACAAACTTAAATAGAATTAACAACAATTCATACATGCAACGAAATACATGAAAGGCATACAAGCATCAAAAAACATGCATAAAATACATAATGTAGCACAACAATGATACTTATCTTTTAGCTGGAGTAATCCATTAACTGCATGCAAACCTTCCACAAACCTCCCAGCCTTAGACCACGCTGCTCATCACTCTCAGCAGTAGGTCACCCCCGAGCTGGGACTAAACTCCACCGGGCAAGGGAATTCTAGGATTGGCAAGGAAAACAAGGAAGTTGCAAAAATAAATAGGAATAATATTTTATCCCAGGAGCCACTTACGCCCACAACACATAGACCCTCATTCCCCACACACCTGCTCCACCGCAGGAGGATACACCTTCACTAATACAAGTCCATCGACTAGTACACCTCCCTTGCCTTGGGCTTCAACAACAGGTTGTACCAGAAGTATCAGAGTACTGTAGATGCTACGGGGCTCCCTTCTAGGATAACCGACTTCCCAGTAGACTCTCTCACCTGGGAGAGTTGCTCACAGGCCTAACAACCTACATCTTCAACTAGTCTTCAACTCAGCTATAGCCGGTTACAGATGACAACAACATCAACAACAACCGCAACTAGGAAAAATAGGTATGGATACCCAACAAGACAACAACCTAACGCTAAGTCACAACACAGCTCATGCGACTACAATTGTTTCGGGATTCACAGGAAACAACATAGGACAAACATCCCCGTTTCTGGATTCAGAGATGCATGAGGGTATGCCGCGGGTCAATACAGTTTAGGAAAAATAGAAGGAAGCAACCCAAAACATTTCAGGTATGCACTCGACTCTGCAATTGCGGATAGACTGGCTTCATGGAAAAATACACAGGTCAACTTTTACGGTTCTGGATTTCAGAATGCATGATTATGCCAAGGTCAATCACAAAGGAAAAATGGGTTCCCGTGCAGGATGCGAGAATGGTCGCACGAACTCAGGCGAATGATGGAAGAATGACTCACGAACCCCCCAACACGAGATGATGCTTCATCTTTAGCTGCATGCGCCCATGTTGACACTTGTCTTCCTGGAGTTGCATGCACTCCATTTAGCTTACGTCCCACTTTCCAGGAACTTAGGATAACGAAACATATAATGTTCACCTTAGTCTTTAGGAAATAATATTAAAACCTAGCTTAGCCCATAACCCCAATACTTAGCCCCCCTTCCTTACCCTAACTATTGGAGCTTAGTCCCCCATAACTCTTCTTCATGGTCGGTCTACACGCAACAGTGATTATATTTTATCAACAATGTTCTGCATAATTACATATACAAAAATTAGGCTCATTGGCCTTGGCATCTGGCTCACCAGCCTAATAACACATAAGTCTTTCATCTTAAAACCACTTGGCTCACCAGCCTAATAACACATAATTACAATTCAAAAGGGGCTCTGCCTTGGGGTATTACAATCCCCTACCCTTATTTTTTCACTGTCCTCAATGAAATTTATTTACAAAACAACAACAAGATTTCAAAAATCTTAAAAACGATGTGGGTACTCTGCTTGCATAGAATCTTCATGCTCCCATGTTGCATCCTCATGACTGTACCGGGTCCACTGGACTTTTACAAGCCCTATTTCTCGATTTCAGAGATGCTTGCTTTTCCGAATCAGTATACGCACCGGATGCACTTGCAACACACCTTCTTGCTCCACCTGAATCACATTCCAATTGATTACATGATTAGCATCAGGTATATATTTCTTAAGCAATAAAATATGAAACACATTTTGCATAGTCATGGATGTAGGAAATGCAAGCATATATGCAACTGGTCCAATCCTTTCTAGGATTTCAAATGGTCCACAAAATATGGCTTCCAACTTTGAACAGTTTCCCAGCTTTAGGGAACTTCTGTTAGCTTTCATTTTCAGGAAAACATGATCACCCACTTTAAACTCCCTATGGGTCCTATTCTTATCAGCATAACTCTTCTTTCTGTCTTGGGAAACTTTCAAATTCTTCTTAATCTTCAGCATTTGTTCTTCCATTTCCTGGAGCAACTCTGGCCCAACCACTGATCTATCAGTTGGATTATCCCATCTTACTAGAGTATGGCACTTTCTGCCATAAATTGCTTCAAATCGGCTCATCTTCAATGATGCTTGATACCCATTGTTGTAGGCAAATTCTACCAAGTGTAGGTATTCTTCCCATTTACATGGTTTTTCCATTACATACATCCTTAACATATATTCTATCACTTGGTTTAACATCTTTGTATGTCCATTAGACTCAGGATGAGAAGTAGTACTGAAGTTCATATTCGTTCCAAACCCTTTGAATAACCCCTTCCAAAACTTTGAAGTGAACTTCGGGTCTCTATCAAACACAATTGTCTTGGGAATATCGTGCAATCATGCTATTTCCCTCATAAAAATATTAGCAATGTTAGCTGCCTTGTGAGTAGTCTTTAATGGAATGAAATATGCAACTTTCGTAAGCTTGTCCACCACCACCATGATTGAATCATGCTATGTTTTGGTTCTGGGCAATCCTGTGATGAAATCCATTGTCACTACCTCTCACTTCCACTCAGGAATGGGTAAAGGTTGTAGCAACCCTGTTGGGTGCCTGTGCTCAGCTTTAACCTTCTGGCACTCCATACATCTAGTGATGTAATCTGCAATTTCTTTCTTCATACATAGCCAAAAGTAATGGCTCTTGACTGCTGCCACAATTTTATGATATCTAGGGTGCCCAACATAAGGCACATTATGCATTTCATTCAAAATAATAAGTTTCATGTCCTGGACATCCGGTACATAAATTATGTTCTTGTACATAAGTATTCCATCAGCCTCTAATTTATAATCTTCCACTTTCTGTAGCATCTTGCCATGTTGTAGCTTTGCTACCAAATCCCTGTACTACAAATCTGCATTTGCAGCTTCCAAAATTCTTCCCTTAATATCAGTTTGGTACATGCTAATGGCTGTAATATGTGGTTCGTGCACTCTCATGTTGAGTGCATCAGCCACTTTGTTCTCCTTTCCTTTGATATGCTTGATATCAAAGTCGTAATCACAAAGGAATTCTAACCATCTACTCTGCCTAGCATTTAAAGTTGGTTGATCAAACAAATACTTCAGACCATTATGGTTTGCCCTCAATTCAAACCTCCTTCCCATGAGGTGATGCCTCCATTTCTCCAGAGCGTGAACGATGGTCGCCAACTCCAAATCATGAGTGGCATAGTTATTTTCGTGCTCTTTCAACTTCCTGGACTCATAACATATTACAAATCCATTATGGTTGAGGACTCCTCCCAGTCCTTCTTTGCATGCGTCTATACATACTATGAAATACTCATTTGGATCTGCAATCCTCAGGATTGGAGCACTGGTTAAAAACTGCTTCAATCGTTGGAAGCTCTTCTCACATTCTTCTGTCCACCGAAACGTCTTATCCTTCCTTTTCAAGGAAGTGATAGGGTGATCTATCCTTGAGAACCCTATAATGAGCCTTCTGTAATATCCAGCTAGACCCATAAAGGATATGACTTCTATCACATTCTTCGGTGATGACCATTCCATGATCGCTTCTATCTTCTCGGGATCTACAACTATCCCATCCTTTGAAATGATATGCCCCAAGTAAATCTTCTTTTGTTAAAATGAGAACTTACTCGATTTGGCATACAGTTGGTTCTCTTGTAGCACTTTCAGCACCATCCTCAGATGATGTTCATGCTCTTCCTTCAACTTGGAATACACCAAGATGTCATCTAAGAAGACTATGAAAAACTTGTCTAGATAGTCCCTGAATACACCATTCATTAGTCACATGAAAACAACGGGTGCATTCGACAACCCAAATGGCACCACTGTGAATTCATAATGACCATACCTTGTTTTGAAGGCGGTCTTGCTGATGTTTTCATCCTTTATTATTACCTGGTGATATCCTGACCTAAGATCTATTTTTGAAAATATCTTGGCATCCTTCAACTGATCAAAGAGATCCATTGATCCTTGGCAGAGGATACTTGTTCTTTACAGTTACTTTGTTCAACTGTCTGAAATTGGTGCACAAACTCAATGTCCCATCATTCTTCTTCATGAATAGGACCGAGTCTCCCCAATATGACACACTTGGGTGTATATACCCATTCTTTAGAAGCTCTTCAAGTTGCATTTGCAGTTCTTTTAGCTCTGGTGTACTCATTCTGTAAGGATTTTTTGACACTAGAGCTTCTCCAGGCATTAGGTTTACAAAACAATCAATATCTCTCTTCAGGGGTAGTCCTGGTACCTCCTAGAATACATCCTCAAAATCTTTTAATACTTCATGGTCTTTGATATTTGACAGCTTATCCTTAGGTACTTCCTCCATGTGGGTTGCAAATAATTGACAACCTTTCTTGTAGCAGTTCTTCAACTACATTGTTGAGATTTCTCTAACAGTAACTGCCCTGGAATTCATTGGATTGTTCTCCGATTCCCTTCCTCATCCAAGCAAGTGAATTCCTTGTTACGATATTCCAATATGGCATGGTGTTGGTCCAACCAATCCATCCCAATAATACAGTAATAAGAACCTAAAGGCATAATGTTTAATTCAACCTTTGTGCTCAGTCCATTCATGTCCACAGGACAAGACTTAACCAATTTCGTAATCTTTCTCTTGGTTTCTGTAGCCATCTACACTAACCAAGATTTTCCATGTTTTCTTCTCGACGATTGCAAACTTTCCAGCACTCTAGGATATATATAACTATGGCTAGCCCCTGAATCAATTAAAATAGTAAGTGGTTGGTTGTTAACCATACCTTCCACTTAAATCATGTGTGATTGATATTCTCCTTGCTTGTTGTCTAGGGTTGTGTAGATCCTTGGTACTCTATGGCCCATGTTCTCCACTATTTCTGCCTGTTGAACATTGTGGACAATTCTCACTTTGTCATTCCTGTGGGGGAAATATCTATACCTATGATTTCCTTTATAGCCCCAACATTCCATAGGTGGTTGTCTTGGCATTTTTCCACCCATTTCAGCCTTCCTGGGCTCTCTAAAATCGGGTTTTCCTTGAGGGCTATTCCAAAAAAATGGTGGTTTGTTTCCCTTTTTCCTTTGCTCCCTCTTAAAGTTCTTTTTGTCTTCCCAAGATTTTTGGAAAGTAGGATTTTCGTTTTGCTGGTCATATAAGAGTTTTTCTCTCCTTAAAGTTTCTTCCATAGTATTAGGGTCATCATACTAGATCTTGTCACTGATGGAAGATGGCGTTCCACTCAGATACCTTTGAATTTTGACTGTCTCGTCCTTGATGAAGGGGACATAGTTCAACAATTCCAAAAACCTTCTTTCATATTCATCAATGGTCATGCTTCCCATATTGAGTTCAAAGAACTATTTCATCTTTCTGTCTTAGTATCTCTTAGTTAAGTACTTATTTTCAAAATGTCTCTTGAACTTCCTCCAAGTAACATTCTTCTCTCTAACGTGATGTACTTGCACAAGTTTCTCCCACCATATGGATGCCTTTCCTTTAAGTTGGTAATGGAAATTCTTCCCTCTGCATGAGAATAATAGTTCTGTAGTTGGAAATATTTCCTCATGCCCAACAGCCAAGTCTCGACATCTTCATATTTCTTGTGTTCTCTGTCAAAAGTAGGACGTTTAATATTGTTCATTTCACCCTTCAGTTCATCCACTCCATATATCCTATGCTTTCTAGTAAGAGATGGGCTTGAACTACTGTGTGCCTCCTTATTGGAATGTTTTGCGGAGTGATGATGATTCCTGCTAATACTTCTTGATCTTCTTTTCCTCTTAGGGTTCTTGCGACTATCTTCTTTTCTTGAGTCACTCTCCTTATCCATCTTCTTTTCGATTCTTTCCAAAATCTGCATCAACTTCAAGTTGAATTTTCCTTGTTGATCCCTGGCTTTCATGAGATTTTTGTTATCATCTCGGTGAGCCTGGGCATCTTTCTGCAATCGTTCAATTATTTTCACCGTATGCTCTTCCTTGTCCATCTCTCCTCCATGCCCATTGGATTTCGATTCTTCCACTCCTAAATGGACATCCATTCCTTTGACTTCATTCTCTAAACTGGAAGCATTCTATGCCTCCTCCATTTCTCTATACTCAGTGGCAATTCGTTTTGGTCCTGACACTCATTGAACTCTGCAAACACAACGTGCAGTCAACCGGAATTTTTCAGGCCATCATTCCTTAACAAATCCCACATCATTCATAAGCCAATTTGATTTAAGAAAAACGTTCAGATTTCATTTTCTTTCTGATATTTTTTATGCTCTGCAATAATTTTCGGGTACTATCCCCTTCCTCTCAGCCCCTAATCCACATGACCATGGGTCCTGACCAAGCACTAGATCAAAAGCTGCTTACTCGGGACTTCGGGTTTCGAAGTTTTCATCATAAATCACAACAGACTCTCGGAGTTCTGAATTATTGAACTCGTGAAGTAGGGTGGATCAATGGTCCACGTCTACCCAACATTCGATGACTGAAACTTACTATGGAACCTGATGTGTCTAAGTTCCGGGATTTTGAGACTTCAGAGCTTCAGAGGATCTCCCATCCACACATCTAAACTGTTAATTTTCGAACATTCCCAATCACCTTTGGTGACACCATTACGTCACATCACTTAACGTTTTCCAATTGTGGGGGCATGCAACAGTGGTTTGGAGCAACCCACCTTTCATTCCGCAATTATTCTGACACTTGTTGATGAATGCAGCTATGGGAGACATCCTCCACCTTACAAACATGTGAGATGTGGAACATAGCAGCTTGTGAAGTCTTACTCTCATCTTACAAACCTGAGAGAAAGCCCCTAATAAAGTATTTGTGGTTCCAGCCTGGGACATGGGCCAGGAATGTATATGGCCTCCTTCATGACATGAGAGAGAAGAACTCCATATTATTATCCGATGTAAGAGCAATATGTTGAGTTAGGACGTGCATGTGGCTGAGCACAAGGTGAACGTGGGAAACCCCTAAAAAGAGTTGGGCACATCATCATGTGAATAGAAATGAAGATGATGTGATGGCCTCCTATGAGCAGTAGCAGAATTGATGAGAAGACTCCAGATGATCCTTTTGTTGGTGGCAGTGGATCTTTCGAGAAGACGTACCTATGGACTAGCACAACCACATGTGTGAAGACCTCTTTCATCTGTGTGATGCAGTGAATCAGGTCCATGACATCCCTATAGATGTGCCCCTAGTGGATGAGCACTAGTGGGTGTATCAGATCCTTTGTTGTATGTTGTTCAAGAGTCAGACCTACCTGTAACCCTAGTTATTTTGTAAAGGGTACATGTCGGCCCTATCTTATTGTGTCTAAAG
>SNQJ01S0064006.1:13645-24935 GCA_010110895.2 Picea sitchensis | reverse complement strand
TATTGTGTCTAAAGATAAACTGTAAAAGATAATTAATATTAATATTAATAGTTATATTAATGTTAATTGCTATAATAATAAATAAATAATATAACTAAGTGAGGTCGGCCCTATTGTTCCAACAGACACTTTAGTTGACAAGACAAGTATAATATAAGTAAGATCAAATCTTTCATCTGTAGACACACACTTAATTGTAAGTTTTGGAAATTTCAGCAAGTACACTTCTTGGTCAAAGTTGTGCACCTCTCTTGGGCGCTAGGGTTTCTTGGTTTTTGTGCACCCTCTTGGCGGTAAAGGTATTTCTCTTGAATATTATAGCAAAGGATTTGGCTAGTTTTTTCTCCCTTGTTTGAGAAGGGTTTCCCAGGATATATCTTGTGTTCTTGTGCATGGTGCTTCTTCATGTGATCTTGGTTACTGCAGCATTTGTGGTTATGGTAAATTGTTAAAATGGAATGAACTTCATGCTTAACCTAATGCTATGAAAACTCAACATGGTATCAAAGAATAGGTCATGAAAGAACCCATTGCACAATCATCCACCAAGTCTCATCCCTTATCAACAAACCCTTCACTTCTACAAAACCGTACGACCTTCCCAGTGTTCTAGAAAATTCTGCACGACCCTCCTTCTCGAAGTGTTTCAACCCTTGAAACTTGGAAACTGAGGCTAATTCCATCATAGAAGAGTACATCCTCTTCCAACACATCTATAGAGGCTCTCAAAACTTAATTCCAAGAAAGTTTGATTTTTGGCCCTAGGGTTTCTAGGGTGTCAAAACTTCTGCAGAATATTTTTGGTTTTTTGAAGAAATATTGTTTTGGATCAGCAAGCATCTCTGTGATACTATTAAATGGATTTTTTTGGCAGTCATAAGTCCAAACATAATCCAGAATACAAAGATTCAAGAAAATATGAAGAACATAACTCCAATGGCAGATAGGCTTGATGGAGCAAGCAACTTCAGCCCTTGGAAATCAAAGCTTCTAGTCACTCTTGAAGAAGAATATCTCTTGGATGCAACCACTAAAACTATACGAGAAACAACAAATGAATTAGAGAATAAAATAAGAAAAGAAGATGACGTCAGAGCAAGGAAAATAATCATATACTTAGTAAGAGATCATCTCTTTCCCCAAATTGCAAATCTGAAGAATGCCTACGATATGTATAAAACACTAAAAGAAATGTTTGAAAGTGACAACACTCTCAGATCCCTCGCCTTGAGAATTCAAATCCAAAGTACTAAGATGACAAAAGATGACACAATTTCACTTTTCTTCATGAAGTTATCAGAGGTTAAAGAACAACTAGAGACAATTGTAGAAAACATGTCTGATAGAGAACTTGTCTTAACTTCTCTTCAGAATCTTCCAAAATCATGGGATCCCTTCCTTCAAATAATTAGTGGAAGAGAAAATCTACCAAAAATTGAGAAACTATGGATAGATTGTACTCAAGAATAACTAAGACTCATAAATAGAGGAGTGGAAGATTACCCAGAAGAAAATCATGCTCTTGCACTTCATACCAAAAAAGGAAAATTCAAAAGAAACTTCAGGCAAACATTTAAAGAAGAAAATCCTTCATCAAACTTAGGATATCAAAGAAGAGATCCCTCCAAAACTCTATGCTACAGATGTGACAAGCATGGATATATTGCTAAATATTGTCCAACTAGAAACAAGGGAAAACAATATGCCACCACTGCCGACATTGATCCCGATCCACCTCAAGAAAATGAAGAAAGAAGAAAAAATAAATATTTTTCTAAGAAGAAAGTTGCTACAAATAGGTAAAATCCTTATGTTCTAAATTTTACAGTGAATTGCATACTTTTTTTATATAAAAGAAGGATACCACTTCTTATACTAAAAGATATTTCAAAACATGGACCATTATCCCTGGTACGGGAGTCCAAAGCGTTGTTACTTTTGCAAGAACAAAGAAGAAACATTATTCTTGAAAGAGGGATACAGTGAATCCACAAAACATTCTTGATCGATATCCCTAATCAGAAACAGATTGAGACAAGCAGAAACGTTGTCCTTGAAGAAGAGATAATCTTTCAAATATCCAGAGAATCTCATATGAAGATTGACAGTAAGACTATACCTCCTCCCCCTTTAGCGGTTTAGAGGGAGAAAGACATTATTCCAATTGCTCCAAGTTGATATGTTCAGAGATATTGCAGTAGGGCATAAAAGGCCTACCTAAACTCACTCTACTAGAGTTAGAGAAACATACAAGCTTCTCAAGGCACATTTTGAGAAAGCAAAAAAAAGAAGAAGAAGAGATTTTTTGAGCTATCCTTCAGTCATGAGCCACTTCATTGATGCTGAGACTCTTTGTCTCAAAGAAGCAACAAAATAACCCGTATGGAAAGATTCCATAACATAAGGATACTAGTATGTCTTAAAGAATGATGCATAAGATATTATTCAAGGACCAGAAAGGGAAGTTTTTCGTAACTTCCAAGTGGATCTATAAGATCAAGCATGCAATTGATGGAAGTAATATAAGAAATACAAAACAATATCCATAGACAGAGGTTTCTCATAAATAGAGGGAGTTTTCCATGATGAGACACTTGACCCAGTGAACCAATTCACTTCCATCTGTATCACCTTCCATGAGTTGGAATCTATATTAGATAGATAGATTCTTGATGACCTTGGATTTCAGCAAGATTGTTTCTAATCCAAACCTATACAGTGTTGGTGACGAGGACTTGATTCTGATGACTTACTCATAAAACCTAGTTGTTAAAACTAGAAAGCATTGACTTTTGATTTTCAAAAGTATCTCAGTATAATACACTATTACTTGGGACAAGAAGTATGACAGAATACAAATCCATCGTGATGGATTTAAAGAATAATATTGATGATGATTCAAAAGAGACTAATCCATAGTTGATTGGATCACTGATGTAACTAGTTAATACCAATCTTGATTCAGACCAATTCAGATTGAGCAGAAAGTACAGTGGACTGGAAGAGAACATCTTGTTTATGTTCTACCTTGAAGTCTTCCATGGTTTCCTATTGCAGCAGGAAACATAACTATGTAGCCTTAAGTGCACCAGAGACAAAGTATACATATAACAGTAAGTGTGCGAAGCAATGTGGCTTCACATAGTTCCGATAGATCTACTTGACCATGAGATGGTTCCTATGTTGATGACATAGATCCATATATAAAGTTCCTTAAAGAACCCAGAGCTTCCTAATGGACTTCTACATAGAGAGATACAATTTTCTTATGTCAGATATATGATGTAGAAGGAAATTGTACAGTTGCAATACCTTTCTACACCTGAGTAGACTGCAAACTTCTACACCAAACATTTACTTAGTGAAGAACTCCTTCCGAGTTAAGAGGGAGTATGGATGACCTTAGCCAAAAAAGAAAAAACTCAGAGTACATTGGTATGAGACTTGGATTGATGAAGAATGGCTCCCTAGTTGAGAGGGAGTGTTGATGAATGCATCTATGGTAACCATCCTCTAGCTTACAAACCTGTGAGATGTAGAACATAGCAGCTTGTGAAGTCTTACTCTCAACTTACAAAACTAAGAGAAAGCCCCTAATAAAGGGCTTGTGGTTCTAGCCTGGGACAAGGGCTAGGAATGTATATGGCCTCCTCCATGACGTGAGAGAGAAGAAATCCAGATGATTATTCGATGTAAGAGAAATTTGTTGAGTTAGGACGTGCCTATGGATGAGCACAAGGTGAACGTGGGAAATCCCTAAAATGCGTTGGGCACATTATCATGTGGATAGAAATGAAGATGATGTGATGGAATCCTATGAGAAGTAGCATAGTTGATGAGAAGACTCTAGATGATCCCTCTGTTGGTGACAGTGGATCTGTCGAGTAGACGTTCCTGTGGACGAGCACAACCACATGTGTGAAGACCTGGTTCATATGTGTGATGCAATGAATCAGGTCCATGAAATCCCTATGCATGTGCCCCTAGTGGATGAGCACTAGTGGGTGCATTTGATCCTTTGTTATATGTCGTTCAAGAGTTAGACCTACCTGTAACCCTAGTTATTGTGTAAAGGGTACATGTTAGCCCTATCTTATTGTGTCTAAAGCTAAACTGTAAAAGATAATTAATATTAATAGTAATAGTAATAGTAATAGTAATAGTAATAGTAACATTAATGTTAATTATAATAATAATAAATAAATAATATAACTAAGTGAGGTCGGCCCTATTGTGCCAATAGACACTTTAGTTGACATGAAAAGTCTAATATAAGTAAGATGAAATCTTTCATTTGTAGACACACACTCAGTTGTAAGTTTTGGAAATTTCAGCAAGTACACTTCTTGGTCAAAGTTGTGCACCTCTCTTGGGCACTAGGGCTTATAGGATTTTGTGCACCCTCTTGTGTGCTAGGATATTCTTGGTGGTAAAGGTATTTCTCTTGAAGATTATAGAAAAGGATTTGGCTAGGTTTTTCTCCCTTGTTTGAGAAGGGTTTCCCAGGATATATCTTGTGTTCTTGTGCATGGTGCTTCTTCATGTGATCTTGGTTGCTGAAGAATTTGTGATTATGGTAAATTGTTAAAATAGAATGAAATTCATGCTTAACCTAATTATATGAAAACTCAACAAAGCTGACACGTAACCCCTTGGTGAAACTGGGGTTTGGATTGTGGGACTGCCTTGGATAATTAACTTTCGTGCGACTTGGGTCCCCGTAATGCCTTTTGTCCATTGATCTTGATGTATCATGATCAACGCCATTGTGGGTCCTTCGACCTTTAAATATGTTATGTAACCTTGGGCCCCACTAACCCTGCTCATACAGGATGCCTCATGGTGGATAACTAGCGGCTGATACGTGGCCCATTTAGATGGGTGACACGCATCATGTTCCAAATGCCATTTAAATATTCCACAGGTTCGAAACCCACTGACACATGGCACACATCCTAGGTGTCCATGTCACCTCTAGGTGACGTCCTCATGACTCACCACTTCGGCTCTTCAAGGTTCGGGAGTTTCAAACACACAACACTTGCCTCCTCACGAAGTACTTCCACCCGAAGTACAGAATCTCTTAACGTGTGTCCTTCGCAACAGACGGTTGTGATCTACTTCGGGACTTCAAGAGTTTTTCACACTCCAGATCTTCTCCCCAGATCTACGGTGTAGAACCACTTCGGGGCTTCGGATCTTCAAGCTTCAGCCTTTCTATTATTCTGCATCAACTTCACCGAAGTCGTGAAGTCTGAAGGGCTTCTAGGTTAACCCTTCTGCGCTTTCTCTAGATATGATGGTTGTAAGGGTTTTCCTTTTCTTCCAAACAGATCCTACGGTTCACACTACTCTGTGGTCCAACACCACTTATGTCTTGGTTTTACGATGCGCTTCTCCTCCTGAGCTTCTTAACATAGACAAGGTAACCTCTTGGTACTCAGGAACGTTCTGAGGTTCGAAATTGGTTACTCCAGACACAATTTCCACTTGAACCTTGAGTCCAATGACCACTTACCCAGCTCATCCAGACTCTGCGTTGAAACTTTGGGTCAAAACTTGAGTTTTTTCCATTTCGACAACAAATCCTTCTGAAACTCTTGCTTCAACTTCCACTAACATGGCCCATCTATTCTCAATGTTGTAACCATGCTCTTATACCATATTGTAACATCCCCGACCCTCCAAATACTGGGTAATGATACCATGCAGAATATACAACTTAAATAATAGATACACATTAAATCAAATTAACACATTTAACATAGATTTACTGCCATCATACATACTTAAATAGAATTAACAAAACATCACAAGCATCACAAAACATGCATAAAATACATAATGTAGCACAACAATGATACTTGTCTTTTAGCTGGAGTAATCCATTAACTGCGTGAAAACCTTCCATGAACCTCCCAGCCTTAGACCACGCTGCTCATCACTCTCAGCAACACGTCACTCCCGAGCTGAGACTAAACTCCACCGGGCAAGGGAATTCTAGGCTTGGCAAGGACAACAAGGAAGTTGCACAAAGAAACAGGAAGGATCTTTTATCCCAGGAGCCACTTACACCCACAACACACAAACCCTCATTCCCCACACACCTTCTCCACCCCAGGAGGATACATCTTCACTAATACAAGTCCATCGGCTAGTACACCTCCCTTGGGCTTTAGCAACAAGCTGGACCAGAAGTCTTAGAGTACTACGGATACTACGGGGCTCCCTTCTAGGAGAAATTACTTCCCAATAGACTCTCTCACCTGGAAGAGATGCTCACAGGCCTAACACCTACCTCTTTAACCAGTCTTCGACTCAACTACAGTTGGTTACGGATGACAGCAACAACAACAACAACCCCAACCGGGAAAAATGGGTATGGGCACCCAACAAGACAACAACCTAACGCTAAGTCACAACACAGCTCATGCGACTACAATTGCGTCGGGCTTCACAGGAAACAACACAGGACGAACATCCTAGTTTTTGGTTTCAGAGATTCATGAGGGTATGCCACGAGTCAATACAATTCAGGAAAAACAGAAGGCAGCAACCCAAAATGTTTCAGGTACGGACTTGGCTCTGTAAGTGCGGATAGACTGACTTCACAAAAAAATACGCAGGTCATCTTTTACGGTTTTGGATTTCAGAATGAGTGATTATGCCAATGTCGATCACAGAGGAAAAACAGGTTCCCATGCAGGATGTGATAATGGCTGCACGAACTTAGGCGAATGATGGAAGAATGACTCGCAACCCCCCCCCCAACATGAGCCGACACTTCAGCTTTAGCTGCATGCGCCCAGGTCGACACTTGTCTTCCTGGAGATGCATGTGCTCCATTTAGCTTACGTCCCATTTTACAGGAACTTAGGATAACAAAACATATAATGTTCACCTTAGTCTTTAGGAAGTAATATTAAAATATTATTCCTCTAGATGTAAGCCCCCTAGCTTAGCCCCTAGCCCCAATACTTAGCACCCCTTCCTTACCCTACCTAGTGGAGCTTAGTCCCCCATAACTCTTCTTCATGGTCGATCTACACACAATAGTGTTTATATTTTATTAATAATGTTTTGCATAATTACATATACAAAAATCAGGCTCATTGGCCTTGACATTTGGCTCACCAACCTAATAAAGCATAATTCTTTAAGCTTAAAACCACTTGGCTCACCATCCTAATAACACATAATTACAATTCATAAGGGGCTCGACCTTGAGGTATTACACATCATGCATGAATTTTTGTTCTCCTTGTTTGGTTAAAATGTTTACACTACCTTTGCCTAAGACAATGAATTGGAAATATGTTCCAAGGGTAACTCTGGTTTGGACTGACTTATCCAAACTAGAAAACGATTCTATGTTTCCTTTCATGTGGTTACTGCAGTCTGAATCTAAATACCATATATCACAAGAACTTTCTTGAACAACATTGCATTCAAGTGGTGATACTATAGGCATTGTTTCAATGTGCGCCATAAACATAGGAATGGAGGGACTATTTGCGCTATGTGACTAATCTTGAATTTGTTTGTTTTGATTATATTGTCTCTTCCTGCATTCATATGCATACTTTCCATACTTTTTATAGTAATTGCACTGAATTTTTTATTTTCCAGTTCTCTAACTACTTGGGTGACTGTTATTTGGGTTTTGACCTCTTCCACCAGTGTTTCTAGGATTGTTGTTGCATCCACCTCTAACAAAAATTCTTCCTCTACCTCTAGAGTTATCTCTCCCCACTCCTTTTCCATGACTTATAGATGACTGCATCTTAACCTCAGAACAATGCCTTCATGGTCAAGGAACACAACTCATAATTCTTGCCTGTAAAAGTGGGAGGTTGCATATTTGAAGTAGAAGCCATATTTCACCTTACAACATAGATGTTGCTCTGATAAACTTGTTCTGATAAAACTTACATTGATCAACCTGTTCTTGATCAACCTTCTCTGATGAACTTTCTCTGATACTAGATCTAGGATCTACAACGCGTAGATAGATTTTGGACAGTGTAGTTTCTAATACTGCGCACCACAAAAAACTTCACGACAAAGTTCTCAAGACTTACCGCACAATACACAAACTACATTATTTAATGTGCGTTGTGAAAATTCACTTAATGAGACGATTTATAGATGCAGAATAACACAGCGTTATGGGCTAATACAAAATACGATAAATGTGACTAGTTTTAGCAAGTTCTAAACAACTTATGCAACTTACAGAACCAGAGCTTGAGCTCTCACACTTCTTCGACTACCTTCTGTTGTTGTTGCTCCTTCTGTTGTTGTTGCTTCTATGTCCTGATACTTGGACTTATAAAAATGAAACTGAGACTTCTTGTAGAAGTAAGATTGAATCAACATTTAAGACACACATAAATTCAGTTGACTCTTCATCTACTTAAATGGACTCGAAAAAGATAAAAAGATAAAGATCAGCTTCATTAATTAACTCTCATACACCTAATGACAAAAAACGAGTTTAAGTAAACTTATGAATTTGTATTTGTTAGCTTAGTAAAAGTAAAACTCACCAACTTACAATTACTATTTCCAATAGTAAAATCAATAAATTATTATTTTATTTTAAATTTTAATTTTCCAACCTTGAGTGAGTGTGTGCAACACCCAAAACTCTCATCAAAATCATACAAATGACACTTAACGATACAAGATACATAAAAACTAACTCTCATCGAAATCATACAATTAAGTCACACTTAGCAATACAACATACATAAAAAGATGTTAAATTTGGACTAAATTATTGGAGAATATTAAATTATTGAAAAATATTAATCAAAATATTATATTCACCAAGTAAAATCAATAAACTATTATTTTATTTCAAATTTTAATTTTCCAATCTTGAGTGTGTGAAACACCCAAAACTGGCATCAAAATCATTGACACTTCAACAAAGAAGGTACATGTAAGAACCGATTGCAGGGATGGCCTACTTAGTTTACGGACATATATAAGGTTTGAAAGATGCAAACAAGTTCAAATCCATCAAATATTTATATTTATATTCGATTGAACATGAACGGAGAGCGGGAAAGCTGTACAATATAAACCATTGTGGCTATGCACTGCNATACAAGATACATAAAAACTAACTCTCATCGAAATCATACAATTAAGTCACACTTAGCAATACAACATACATAAAAAGATGTTAAATTTGGACTAAATTATTGGAGAATATTAAATTATTGAAAAATATTAATCAAAATATTATATTCACCAAGTAAAATCAATAAACTATTATTTTATTTCAAATTTTAATTTTCCAATCTTGAGTGTGTGAAACACCCAAAACTGGCATCAAAATCATTGACACTTCAACAAAGAAGGTACATGTAAGAACCGATTGCAGGGATGGCCTACTTAGTTTACGGACATATATAAGGTTTGAAAGATGCAAACAAGTTCAAATCCATCAAATATTTATATTTATATTCGATTGAACATGAACGGAGAGCGGGAAAGCTGTACAATATAAACCATTGTGGCTATGCACTGCTTACTCTGTCGTATCTACTTAAAAAAAACCATTTTATATCCTAATCCATTCTATTATATCTGGTGATGTCGAAATCGTTCCGATGGTCATGGTTGGGAAATCTTTGCCAATAGATTCCATGGCTTCTATAAACGCATGAATTCAGACTGTATGTGCTGATCATGCCGAACAATGCAGTGATTGTTAAAGACGAAGAAATTATTTTAACTTCTAGAAGGTTAATAATAGTTTTATTTTAACTTCTAGAAGGTTAATAATAGTTTATGGGATAAAACTTCTCACACATTGATTTTTGCATTTCAACCCTTTTCCTGTTCAATTTGATGATGAGTTCTCCTCATTCTTATTTCTCCACTGTGTGTTTGCTGAATAAATTATCCCAAGAGCTAGCTATCAAAATACTTATATAGCTGTCCCCACTGTCTTTGAAGACTTCGCACTTTAAAATGAAATGTTTTTTTTGTTTCCACTTTTCCTGTGGTGCAAAATATACACACCCTTTCTTCCCAAGCTTTTTTTGGTCTTTTCTAGTCCATAGTTTCCAATGCCTAGTTTAACAAAACATATACGCCCTTTCTTCCCAAGCTTCCTTTAATCTTTACCAGCCCCTAGTTGTATGCTTTTTGATGATGTTTGTAAGTGGGTTTAAACTCTTCAATATAATATTCTTTATTTCTCCCTAGTCCTTTATCTTTTTACTGTTCCTAGTGTTAGAAATATTAATTACTCACTATACATGCAAGTTTTATGGCTTTTCTGCTTTTAAGCTTTATTCTGTTATCGACTCCGCTTTAGCTGAGTTTGCATGCTTTTACGCATGACTGTAAACCATTGTAAAACATATACATTTGTGTGAATAGTTAGATGGCTGGTATCAAGCCCTTTCACTCTCTGCTGTGTATATTTCGATTCTTTCTGCTCTGCATATTCTTTCATGGTATCAGAGCGCTGAGAGAGAGTGCGCCCAGATCGGATCGAGTATTTCCTATCGAGAAGGAAAGAGCAGTCANTAAGAAAGAAAATCATTTCGTTTTCTCTTTTGTTTCACTCAAAAGTTACATTGTGCATCTTGCATGGAAAGAAGAAAAGATTGCATTTTTTGGTTTGAAGGATTGTTCATGATTTTTTCATGAAGCTCTTTTTCAATTGCAAAATTAGAGTAAAGTCTTCTTCACCAGTGTTCTAATATGTTTCATTTTTTCAAGAGTCTTAAACAACATAAGTTTCACTTTCATTCCTTGAATAAAAAAATCCCCTAAAATGAATGCGCTAATCTAAAATATAGTAGTAACACTTTCTATAGGGTTCACCAATAACTTATATTAGGGCCTTGGATTAGGTGTGGAGAGGTAAGCTCTCCAAGGTCAACTAAAACTTAACTAGCTGTTTGTGCTAGAGTGTGAAAAATCCACTTTGTAATTACTCAATCCGGGAAGCTCCTCTTACAAAGGATTCAAACATGAGTTTGTGTGGAGGATGGTGATGAATATATCCACTCCTAATCCTGATAAAGAATTTGGGAAAATGTGTATTGGGGGTGAATCTTGTGGCATTATTGGCCCACCTGGTGTAAAACCTATGAGACACTTTGATCCATCCAAGGTACTCTAAGAGTGATTCTGGCCCTGTTGTGTTTCAGGCCTCAGTAGGAACTTCGGTCTTAGTTATCCTACCCATACACTCGCCAAAATATCGATTGTACCCCTCTGGTTGTTGATTAAAATTTGGTGGCCTAGTTTCCATTATATA
>SNQJ01S0064005.1:76810-87657 GCA_010110895.2 Picea sitchensis | reverse complement strand
CTCTCCCACTACTAGCCCCCCCTATTCCTAGGAAAATATCTCCACTTTGGCCCTAAATTCATCTAACCCTAGGCCCCCACCTATACCCAACCCTTAACCCCCTCCACACCTGATCCCTAAGTGCCCTATGCCCATACCTCTTGTTGAGGTCCCCACAACCCCTACACCTACATTCTAGTTCTCTAACCACTTCCCTTTTCCTCAAATCACTTTCAATCCTAAGCCCCTAGGTCTTAGTTGTTCCCAAGCCCCTCACCTTTATTCATAAATTTATAGGGGTGATATAATAAATGGTCTATTTGTTGTATTAGGAGTGTGAAAATGCTCTTGTAAACATAAATAAATGAGGTTGGTAATTGTGCCTACCGCGTATCCCTATCTAGTAGGAGCCCGCATGAATTCCCGCAAAGTGTGTGTGTTCCTATTGGAAAAGGATATGAGACAAGCATAATGCCCATCCTCTTTCTCTCTCAAAAATGTGACACCATCCCATACATAAAAAAATATAGAAAACTCTATCTAAACTATCAAATATATTTATAAAAAATAAACTACTCCAAAATATAAGCATAAACACTAAACAAACAAACCCTTTTCTTCCAATGTTGTAACATCCCCAAATCCTTGTTGGGCAATGCCACACAAAAATTCCAAACTCTAATACAAATTTAATTCAAAAAAATACTCTGCAAATACACGGGTTCATACAAAATAATAATAGAAATATGCATGCAACATACATAGGAAAACCCATGAAAATAAATGCATAAATATTAACACGACACATAAATTAGCACACAATTGACACTTATCATTGACAAAAGGAACACCAACTACGTGCATACCTTCCACGTTCCTCCCATCCTTATACCACATTGCTCCTAAACTCTCAGCAGTGGGTCACCCACAAGATGGGGATAAACTCCACCCAGGTAAGGAAATCCTAACCAAGATAAGGTCTCTCAAACAACATACAAGTCAGCTCAGGTGCCAATTCAAACTAACATCCTACAATTTCACATTCCCCACATGCATGTCCCACCCNTTGACACTTATCATTGACAAAAGGAACACCAACTACGTGCATACCTTCCACGTTCCTCCCATCCTTAGACCACATTGCTCCTAAACTCTCAGCAGTGGGTCACCCACAAGATGGGGATAAACTCCACCCAGGTAAGGAAATCCTAACCAAGATAAGGTCTCTCAAACAACATACAAGTCAGCTCAGGTGCCAATTCAAACTAACATCCTACAATTTCACATTCCCCACATGCATGTCCCACCCCAAGAAGTGTGTCCCTTCTCTACTCAATATTCCTTCAGCTACCCCACTTCCCTTTTAGAGATTCAGTAGCAGGTCAGACAAGAAGTCTCAAATCCCTGTAGTTGCAACTTAGCACCTTGGGAATATTTTCCCCAATAATTATCCCCCCTAGATAGAATGCTCACAGACTTGACAACCCGCTTCTTCAATGCCCTGCGAGCATGGCAACCCACTTCTTCAATTTCCTACAAGCCTAACAACCTGCCTCTTCAGTAAAGTTCGAATTCTCTCCCTGGCACATGTATAGGTATGGTAATGGCGGCATGAAATCCCCCCCATGACAACAATGAGGTGCGGTCCGAATAATCATCCCCCTCGTGTTTTAATGATCTAAAGTCCCCAAAATTTATGTGCATGTTCCCAACTTGACACTTTTCATCTTGGAAACTACATGGGCCACACATGGGTTCCCTCACATGGTGATATTTTTCTTTATAGGGGCTTAGGATAAAATGCATTGTCCCCTAATTTAGACTTTAAATTTAGGAATATTGATAAAATATTCCTTTTTGTCTTAAGCCCCCTTAGCTTAGCCCAATTTCTAGACTCTTATACCCCCCTTTCCATTCTAGTGGATTTTATCCCCCCATACTCTTTTACATGTTTGGTCTGTAGTAGTGATGTGTTTTCATTAAAACCGAGTGTGATTACATTTACAAAAATAGGCTCGTTGTCCTTTCATCTTTTGGATCACCATCCTAATAACCACATAGGAACTCTGGCCTCAAAATACATATATACAAAGGCACTCTAACCTCCAAGTATCTTGTTTCACCGACCTATATGTACAATTACATTATATTTACAATGGGGTTTGGCCTAAGGGTATTACATTCCCCTCCTCATTACTTATGCTCTATCCTCAGTGCATTATATACATATGTACAAACAAAACTTCACAAATATTCAAAAATATGTAGGTATTCTTCCCGCTTAACATCCTCATATTCCCATGTTGCATCCTTAGGACCGTAACATTTCCACTATACCTTTAGTAGTCCTATTGCTCGATTTTGGAGTAGCTTGACTTTCCAATCCAATATGCATAACGATTGAACTCAGAAGTATCCTTCTTGCTCCACCTGAATCACATTCCAATCAATGACATGATTACCATCAAGTACATACTTTTTAAGAAATGATACATGGAATACATTTTGAATACACATTAATGAAAGTAAGGAAAGCATGTATTCTATAGGACCAATCCTCTCCAAGATTTCAAATGACCCACAATAATGAGTTTCCAACTTTGAACATTTTCCCAACTTCAGAGAACTTCTCTTGGCCTTTACTTTTAAGAACACATGGTCACCCACTTTGAACTCTATGTGATTTATTCCCTCATCAGCATAACTTGTCTCCCTATCTTGGGAAACCTTTAAAATATTTTTTATTCTCACCATCTTCTCTTCTATTTCCCTGATTAATTCTAGTCCAACCATAGTTTTTTCTGCTGGGTTGTCCTAGCTCATTGGTGTGTTGCACTTTCTACCATAAAGTGCCTCAAATGGGCTCATATTTAGAGATGCTTGATACCCATTATTATAAGAAAACTCCAACAAATGAACATAATCCTCCAATTTGGATGGTTTATCCATCACATACATCATCAACATATCTTCAATCACTTGATTCACCCTCTTTGTTTTACCATCTAACTTTGGATTATAGGTTTTTCTAAAGTTCAAATTGGTCCTAAATCCTTTGAATAATCCTTTACAAAAATTTGATGTAAATGTTGGATCTTTGTCATACACAATTGTCTTAGGTATACCATATATTAAAACAATTTATCTCCTATAAATATCATTAATGATGGCTACGTTGTGAGTGAGATTCACTGGAATAAAGTGGGCAACTTTAGTAAGCTTATCTACCACCACCACCATGATGGAATCATGTTGTTTGGTTTTTCTCGGGGGCTTGGTGCTGAAATACATTGTTACAACTTCCCATTTCCACTTAGGAATGGGTAATGGTTGTAGCGGACCAATTGGGTGTATGTGCTCAGCCTTGACTTTTTGGCATTCCAAACACTTGGAAATAAAATCAACAACATCTTTCTTCATACCTGGACAATAATATTGGCTCTTGACAGCTGCAAAAGTTTTCTTTTAACTTGGGTACCTAGAATAAGGAACATTATTCATTTCTTTTAAAATCAGATTTTCTAATTCCTAAAAATTTGGCACATAAATTCTTCCTCTATACATGAGAATTGCATCCTCTTTTAACTCAAAATTCTCAATTTTTTGCTACAAAATACCTTGTTGTAATTTTTCCTTTAATTCCATGTATTGTAGGTATGATTTTGCAGCCTCTAAAATTTTGTCTTTCAAATCTGATATGTACATGCTAATGGTTGTAGCATGCATCTCATGCAATATCCTGTTGTGTGCATCAACCACCTTGTTCTCTTTACCCTTTATATGATTTATATCAAAGTCATACTCACTGGAGATTTCTAACCACCTATTTTTTTTGGGGCATTTAGAGTTACTTGTCCAAATAAATATTTCAAACCACTATGGTCTACCATCAACCAAAATATTTTTCCCATGAGGTAGTGTCTCCACATATTCAAGGAATGCATTATAGCTTCCAATTCCAAATCATGAGTAGCATAGAGCCTTTCATGCTCTTTTAATTTCCTTGATTCATAGTATACCACATGTCCATTCTGACTAAGAATTCCACCAAGAGTGCATACAATGAAGTCTTCATTTGGATATAAACAATCTTTAATATTGGATCGCTTGTTAGTAAATTCTTCAAGTGTTGGAAACTCCTTTCACAATCCAATGTACACTCAAGCTTCACACCCTTCTTTTGCAAGGAAGTGATTGGGTTTGCAATATTTGAGAATCCCTCAATAAATATCCTATAGTAACCTGCAAGTCCCATGAAAAATATCACCTTAGACACATTCCTTGGTGTCAGCCATCCATCAATGAACCTTATCTTTTATAGATCCACTTCTATCCCTTATTCTAAAATGATATGCCCCAAATAGTGAATTTTCTTCTAGTAGAATGGGAACTTGTTCAATTTGGCATACAATGGATGCTCCCTTAATACATTTAACACCATCCTCAAGTGTTGCTCATGCTCTTTATCATACTTAGAGTATATAAGGATATCATCTAGGAAGACAATGAAAAACTTATCTAAGTATTCTCTGAAAATACAATTCATTAGACACATGAAGACAACCCGTGCATTTGAAAACCCAAATGGAACCACTGTAAACTCATAATGGCCATACCTAGTTCTTAAGGCTATCTTGTTGATGTCTTCTTCTTTAATTCTCACATAATGATAACTTGACTTGAGGTCAATCTTAGAGAATATTTGAGCATCTTTCAGCTGATCAAATAGGTCATCTATCATTGGCAAAGGATACATGTTCTTCATAATTACCTTGTTCAATTGCCTGAATTCAATGCAAAGTGTGAATGTTCCATCCTTTTTCTTCACAAATAATATTGGGGCATCCTAAGATGACACACTTGGGCGTAGATACCCCATCCTTAGAATCTCTTCAAGTTGCATTTCAATTCCTTCAGTTCTGGTGTACTCATCCTGTAAGGGGTCTTAGTTACTGGGGATGCTCCATGCATCAGATTGATGGAGAAATCAATATCCCTCTTGGGTGGAAATCCCAGTATTTATTTAAATACATCTTCAAACTCTTTGAAAACTACATAATATTCTATACTTGGAATATTATCTTTAGTTGTCTCTTCCATATGTGTTGCTAATATTTGACACCCTTTCCTAAAACTTTTCTTCAGCTTCAAGGTTGAAACTTTTTTGATGGTTACTTCCCTGGGAATTCCCTAAAATATCCTTAAGTTCCCTTCCTCATCCAAGCAAGTAAATGCCTTATTATAACAATCTAGGATAGCATGATTCTTGTACAACCAATGCATACCAATGAGGAAATCATATGAGCCCAAAGGTATGATATTCAAATATGCTCTTCTGCCCAGTCCATTCATGTTCATTGGACATGCCTTAAAATTTTCATTAATTTTCCTTTTAGCTCCTATAGCTAGCTGCACTAACCAAGTTTTTCCAATCTTGTTTCTTGGAAATTGAAATCTTTCCACCATCTTAGTTTCTAGACAACTATGACTAGGTACTGAATCAATTAAAATAGAAATGGGTTGGTTGTTGATCTTACCTTCCACTTCAATCATATGTGACTGAAAATCAACTTGTTTGTTATCCAGAGCTGCGTAGATCCTAGGTACATTTTTGCCCCATGTCCTCCACTATTTCAGCTTGTTGTGCATTCTGAAAAATCCTCACTTTTTCACCTCTATGAGGGAAATGTTTATACATATGATCTCTCCCACAACCCCAACATTGAATAGGTGGTTTCCTTGGTCTTTGCACCATTGTCTCAAACATCTTGGGTTCCTTAGGAGTTGGTTGTCCTTGAGAATTATTTTAGAAGAATGGTGGCTTTGTCCCCTGCCTCCTTTGTTCCACATTTCTCTTCTTCTTTTATTCCCATGCATTTTGGAAAGTTGGTCTTCCACTATGTTGTTCATAAAGGAATTTATCTCTCATTATGGTTTCCGCCAGTGTCTTGGGATCATCACACTATATCTTGTCGTTGGTAAAGGATGGAAGCCCACTCATGATGTACCTTTGAATCTTAATTTTTTCATCCTTAAGGAAAGAAACATATTTTAGCAGCTCTAAGAACCTCCTTTCATACTCATCTTCTTATCATAGTATCGTTTGGTTAAGTACTTCTTTTGAAAATACCTTTTGAATTCTCTCCAAATAACCTTTTTCTCATCACTATGTTGCACTTGCACAAATTGATCACACCACATTGATGATTTTCCTTTGAGTTGATATATGAAAAGTCTTCCTTTTGCATGTGAAGAGTAATTATGCAAATGAAAACACTTTCTCATGCATGCAAGACAAGTCTCAACACCCTCATCCTTCTTGTGTTCACCATCAAATGTAGGTGGTTTTATTTTATTCATTTCTCCATGTAGCTCATCCACCCCGGACTTCTTATTATGCTTCCTGGCAAGGGATGGACTTGAACTACTATGTGTTCTTCTAGTTGAATGCCTTGGACGATGATGGTGATGCCTACCAACACTTATGGTTCTTCTCCTCTCATCATGAGACTGGTGACTCCTTGATTTTCTTAACCCAGTCTCTTTATCCATCTTCTTCTCTATTTTTTCCAAGCTTTGCATTAACTTGATATTAAATCCTTCTTGCTACTCATTGAATTTCATAATCTTCTCGTTATCATGTTTATAAATTTGGACATCCTTTTGAAAAAAAAATATGGTCTCTACCAAGTTCATGCTCTCTTCCTTTCCATCTTCTTCATGCCCATTGGATTCTGTTACTACAACATCCAAACCCATACCAAATATTTTTTGTTCATCTTTATAATTGTAAGTTCCTTGGTAATCATTGATACCTTGGTTTACTAATCTTCCTACTAAATTATGCTTATGTCGAATGATGTTCTTGGTTCTGCAAAATGTGTATGAAACATGATTTGTAAGACTACAAGAATTCAACAAATCCATCATTTTATACAACATCTTAGTCTTCATAGTTTTATCAGAAATAATTAATTTTTGATTTCCTGTGAATTCTTAATATCTTTTTTTATACATTCTTGAGTGAATACATGGACTCTATTGTACATAAATCCTCATGACTAATTCTTGTATCCCACTTCAAAATCTTTGAGAAAGAATACTATTAATAGCATGACAGGGAAGCGAATTTTGTTACCTCGAGCATCTTTTCTACTCAGCCCCCCCCTTGACTATATTTGAATTAGATCTTGATCGTTAAAATATTTCACCATGGATCTAAGGTCTTCATTCTTCCCTTAAACTTTTGCGGCCTCCAAAATACACTCTCGCATTTTTTTGCCCTTACCTTGCTCCCATACTTAGAAGCTTTTCTTAAATTTATCGCGGTTTCATCAGGGATGATTTTAAGGATGGAAATTTATTTTAAAATGTAGAAACCTTGGCGAATCTTATTAATCCTTCATATGCCAACTATTAATGTTTGGCAATATTTTTGTAAAAATATTCAAATTTCTAAGGATTTTATATAGTTAGTATAAAATTTTGGCGATTTTTAAGGTAAAATAATTTTATCCTATAAAATTTGGGTGAATCATTTTTAGAATAACAAATCTTTTTTTGGGAAAAACAATGGAAAATTAGCCCAAGAGAAAAATTTAGCCCCTAAAATCATCCCTGGGTTTCATGAGTCCATTTCATTCATGTTATAACTTCCTACTCCTCCAAAAGGCATTGTAGTGTTCCACCATATCCATTATACACCTTTACTTATTCATTTTCTTTGAGATCTCATAGTGGGTTTGCAGTCATTTTCTTATGCTTCATCACCTCCATGATATCCTTCACACCCGTGAAKTCTTGACACTTAGTCAAATTTCAAAATTTCATCACGGGTTTGGGTGATCCCATATTTATTTTTCTTTTAGAACTCCATCCACCCATCGACTAGACCAATCCTTAGGACTTAGCCGATTTTCCACTTCTTACTTCAGGTTCGCAGGTCCATGGGGATACCATACCTCTTTCCATATCCCCAATTCTCTTAGCACTCCACGATAGTATTAACACTTCAACAAATTCCAAGATCTTACCACCCTTTCATGGGACTAACAGTTGGCCTACCACATGGCTCCACATCACCTTCCAACTGTCATCCCATCCAACATGTACCTTCCACCATGGAAATACACATCTTTATTCTACCACATCAGTTGACACATGGCCTCCACATCATGTTGATGTCATCATACAAGAAAATACCCATTTTTTTCTAATTTTGCTTACTTCTAAAATCACCCAAATTTGAAATTTCTTTCTCATATTGCCATTAAAATTTTGAGATTTTAATTCCCGGTTCATTTCTTTCATGACTCATGAATTCTACACAGATTTCCACCACAAAATTGGGGAATTTTTCCCAAATTTTATCATGGGAATTCTACAATTACTTATGTGGTCTCCATTAGAGATTGTAATTAAGCTTGATACAACCAAATAGGGGTTTGTACATATGAATTCGACCCCCTAATCTTCAAATTCACCTCTTGCGCATTGAATTTGTCTTCAATTTCTCTGTGAAAATTGGGGCTTTTTCCCAATTTCGCCTCAAATTTGTCATGGGCACCCTAGCTACTCTATAACTTCAACTTTCGGCCATATACAGGTCCAAATATGCTCAATTAGAGACTAAATTTTCTTATAATTAATTCTTGGGCTTAGTTCTTCCAAATTATTTGCAAAATTCTTTTAATTTCACTACAATAATTTTATTGAACAGTTTGCAGACATCTTATGACATTATGTCAAGCAGTTTTTCTGCATAGTCTGCATTTTTCAGTTCTGCACTCTGTTAATCGACCCATATAGGCTCAATGTCGAAACCGGAGCTCTAATACCACATTATAGCATCCCCAAATCCTTGTTGGGAAATGCCACACAAAAATTATGAACTCTGATACTAATTTAATTCATAAAAATATTTTGCAAATACACAGATTCGTAAAAAATAATAACAGAAATGTACACACACCTTACACAGGAAAACCCCATGAAAATAAATGCATAAATATTAACATAGCACATAAATTAACACACAATTGACACTTATATTTGATAAAAAGAACACCAATTGTGTGTAGACCTTCCACATTCCTCCCAACCTCATACCACGCCACTCTTAAACTCTCAGCAGCGGGTCACCCTCGAGCAAGGGATAAACTCCACCCGAGTAAGGAAATCATAACCAGGATAATGTCTCTCAGAAAGCATACAACTCGGAATCAGGTGCCAACTCAAACTAGCATACTAATGTCTCTCATTCCCCACATGCATGTCCCACCCCAAGAAGTGTGCCCCTTCTCAACTCAACATTCATTCGTCTACCCCACTTACCTTCTGGGGCTTCAGCAATAGGCTGAACAGGAAGCATCAGATCCCTGTAATTGCAGCTTGGCACCTTGAGAACCAATTTCCCAACAATTCTCCCCCTGGAGAGAATGCTCACGAGCTTGACAACCTGCTTCTTCAATGTCCTATGGGCCTGACAACTCGCCTCTTCAATCMAATTCGAACATTCTACCTGGTAAAGGTACAGGGATGATAATGGAAGCATGAAAGTCCCCCATGACAATTGTTGTAGGAAACTCCCCCTGCGGACAGGTAGACTGCCTCAAAGAGCTAGACCCTTAACTCTAACAAAAAAAGTGCTTAACGTGGACATTGACTTCCTTTCAAATCTATACAAACTAATGCATGAGGAGGAAGGAGAACAGAAGTACCTCTTTATCAGCGTTTGTCCCTGCACACTCCAAGTTGAGCTCCAATATTTTGCTCCTCAACGAGCCTTGTAGACAAACAAAGTACGACCACTTCCTACTCTATTGATATTAGCTTGAAAACATATCTATCTATCAACGATAAGTTCATGTAATATCATACACAAAATAGAAAGAAATAGGCCAAGCGTGTCATATTAATGAGAACAACAGTAGCAGTTCTTACAATCGTAGATGCGAATGTGACAGCTCTGTCAAGTCCCCTTTGTCTAACCCTTGCTCAAAAGATCCACAACCTGGATGATAACAGCTTCACTGATCACTCTCCTTCAATTCACTGTGTGTTTCCTATGAGATCATAAGTTTCATGCTAGCAATTCTTCCCCCTTTCACCATCATAGAGCATGCTTAAATAGGTTAAGAGAGGCTTAACCTCTTGAGGTATCTTTAGGGTAGGTTGAGGAATTCCCCCCTCAAATCAGGGATCTTCTGGCTGAACCAAGAATTTGAATGCAACTTCCTTCCAAACATGAAAGATCCTCCCCTAATTCTCCTCAACAAATCAACCACTGCGCAGATTAGACAGCGCTCCCTCAAAAGGGGCATCAAGGCACTATAACGCTCCCTAGGAGGCTCAAGGGGAGTGCCAGTGATATAAGGATGAGTAGCACTCCTTCAGAGGGGAATTTTGGTGTTATAATGCTCCCCAGTAGCTTGCGGGGGAGCGCCAGCACTCCTAAGGCTGATGTAGGGGAGCGCTCTCCCTTAAAACCCAATTTCAAGAGCTCCTTTCAGATGACAAAATATTCTTGACTTCAGTAGATCATTCTCCTTCCTCCATATCAAGTGTTTGAGGTATTCTAAGTGTCTCCTTGGTGTCATCATCATGGAAATATGATTTGTTTGATGTTTGCGACACTTGTGAACAACATGCGACACTTGCGACAATTGCGAGGAACATGCGACACTTACGACAGTTGAGAGGAACATGCGACACTTATCGAATCGAGCAATATTGAGGTGTAATAGATTGCCCTCCAAAGTATGAAGTTAGAAGATGAGAACTGATAATTGAAATGCTTTGTTAGACTTTCAAGCAAGGGTATAGACTCAGAGAACCTGACGAAAGCTGCACACAAACATCCAACAAAT
>SNQJ01S0064005.1:64537-76800 GCA_010110895.2 Picea sitchensis | reverse complement strand
GAAACTAATGGAATGATGACTCAATTCCCAAAAATATGCATGAAATATGATAAGCAATCATTTATTTTCAATGAATACCTATTTAAGGGAAAGAGGAAGAGTCGTTTTCACTATCAAACACTTGATAAGGAATTCCCTCAATCCATTTTGTTCTCAATCAAATCCAATATGATGCTATAACATTTCAGAAATGAAAACTAATTTGAAAACTAATCACTAAGATGTACTTTTGTCGTTTGTATGCGAATGATAATCAATTCAATGCAAAATTTCTCCTGCCAACTACCCTTTCAGATCAAGGAGATTCAGACAAGAAAACGCAGATTTCTCACAAACAACACACCCCTTTTTTTTCTGATCAAACAAGAGAAAGAAAACCAAAAACGCAAAAGGAAGGAGAAAGAGATTGGATCATGTGACCTCAAAGAACCAAATGAGAAGAGTTACAGACTTCAGATGTCCTTCACTAGAGTTCCCGCTCAGTCGAATAGGAGAGAAGAAAGCAGGGGATTGATTTCAAGCTTTCAACTGCAAAAACTCAAAAATAATGAAGAAGGGCATAAAATCTGAACAACAAGGTGTTTTCTTCTCAAGATGAAGGATGTTAGAGGTCAAGGGAAGAAGAATTGAATCTCAAAGCAGCTCAGCAAGTAAGAAACAAGGTTTTTACCTCAAAAATGCAATTTTTTTAAGGGATTTTGTGAAAACAGGGACTAGCGCTCTGGTGCAAGGGACACCAGGGCGTTATAAAGCTCTGTCCAGCACTCTAAGGGAGCGTTGGCACCCTTCTAACAAGGCAGGGGAGCACTGGTACTCAAAAACTCACAGAAATGTCCAAAAAACCTTAAATTTCAGTCAAATTTTGACAAACAAGCTGAGTGTGATGGGGTAAAGAGTAAATCAGCATACAGAATCAAACATATGAGATGAAAGAGATCTGAAAAAAATCAAAGGGTAAGACAAGGTCTATGAGGAGAAATCAAAACTGAAAAGTTTCGATTCGTTCCCCAGTGGAGTCGCCAATTTCTGTTGTAGGAAAATCTCCCTGTGGACAGGTAGATTGCCTCAAAGAGCTAGACCCTTAACTCTAAGACAGAAATTTCTTACCATGGACACCGACTTCCTTTCAAATCTATACAAACTAATGCATGAGGAGGAAGGAGAACATAAGTACCTCTTTATCGACGTTTGTCTCTGCACGTTCTGATTTGAGCTCCAATATTTTTCTCCTCGATGAGCCCTGTAGACAAACAAAGTACGACCACTTCCTACTCTATTGATATTAGATTGAAAATAGATCTATCTATCAACGATAAGTTCATGTAATATCAGACACAAACTAGAAAGAAACAGGCCAAGCGTGTCATATTAATGAGAACAACGACAACAGTACTTATAATCGTAGATGCGAATGCGACAGCTCCGTCAAGTCCCATTTGTCTAACCCTTGCTCAAAAGATCCACAACCTGGATGATAGCAGCTTCACTGATCACTCTCCTTCAGTTCACTGTGTGTTTCCTATGAGATCATAGGTTTCATGCTAGCAATTCTTCCCCCTTTCACCATCATAGGGCCTACTTAAATAGGTTAAGAGAGGCTTAACCTCTTGAGGTATCTTTAGGGTAGGATGAGGAATTCCCTCCTCAGATTAGGGATCTTCTGGTTGAACCAATAATTTGAATGCAACTACCTTCCAAACATGAAATATCCTCCTCTAATTCTCCTCAACAAATCAACCACGTCCCATATTAGACAGTGCTCCCTCGAAAGGGGCATCAGGGCACTATAGCACTCCCTAGGAGTCTCAAGGGGAGCGCCAGTTCTCTAAGGATGAGTAGCACTCCTTCAGAGGGGAAGTTTGGTGTTATAACGCTCCCCAATAGCTTGCGGGGGAGCACCAGTTCTCCTAAGGCTGATGTAGGGGAGTGCTCTCCCTTAAAACCCAAGCTCAAGAGCTCCTTTCAGATGACAAAAGATTCTTGACTTCAGTAGATCATTCCCCTTCCTCCAAATCAAGTGTCTGAGGTATTATAAGTGTCTCCTTGGTGTCTTCATCATGGCAATATGCTTTGTTTGATGTTTGCAACACTTGTGAATAACATGCGACACTTGCGACACTTGCGAGGAACATGCGACACTTACGATAGTTGAGAGGAACATGCGACACTTATCGAATCGAGCAATATTGAGGTGCAACAACAATAATGTGGTGAGGTTTGAATAATCATCCCCCTCATGGTTATATGAGCTAAATTCCCCAAAACGTATGCGCATGTTCCCAACTTGACACTTGTCATGTTGGAAAGTGCATTGGCCACACATGGGTTATCTCACATGGTGATATGTTTCTTCATAGGGACTTAGGATAAAATGCATTATCCCCTACTTTAGACTTTAACTTTAGGAATATTGATAAAATATTCCTTTTTGGCTTAATCCCCCTTAGTTTATCTCCTTTTCTAGACTCTTAGCCCCCCCTTTCCATTCTAGTGGGGTTTAGCCCCCCATATTCTTTTACATGGTTGGTTTACAACAGTGATGTGTTTTCATTAAAACTAAGTGTGGTTACATTTACAAAAATAGGCTCACTGGCCTTTCAACGTCTCGATCACCATCCTAATAACCACATAGGAATTATGGCCTCAAAATACATATATACAAAGGCACTCTAACCTCCAAGTTTCCTGGATCACCAACCTATATGTACAATTACATTATATTTATAGTGAGCTTCAGCCTAGGGGTATTGCAAATTTTCTTTGTATCTAGCCATGATTTCATATAGTCGCACCATTGAAGTTCACCCATCACTCTAAAATTGTATCGTAGTTCATTGAGCCATCAATATATCACATTGTCTTGCCCACTGTGACAACTAATCTCATGTGAAACATTAGACATATTTATATTGTTGGTACCCTTGGATTCGAGGGGATGGTTATCATGTGATGGAGCCATTCCCTGCCACCTGAAATCTATATACGAGATTTATTTCATTCATGAATTTTCTCATAAATAAGAATATTGATAGTAGAGTCTATGGGGATAAAATTATCAATGTAGTAGAGGAGGATAAGTTAGGTATGGAATATTTGTAGGTATCGCTTTGAATGCAAGATGTCTTGTTTAGTACTTTTAAAATTATTTTTTATGTCTTTTGTGCAATGGGATCCTGGAGGGAGGGACTCGGAAGGATTTCCAAAATTAAAGAATACATCCTAAACTGCATATCAATCTAAGAGACATAAATAGTTGATCAATTTCCATGTTTACATTTGTTGATTGAGGGTTGGGGTTCAATGTTCCTTCTTGTGGTTGTGTTGGGTTTTGGTTGTCTCCAAGTTCCATGCTAAATAAAAGGGATGCAATTTATATAAACTAGGTTGATTTTTTAATTAAATTTGAAAATTACAAAAAACATGAAATTAATATAGTTTAGGAAATGAAAAAAACAAGAAATTAAATGTGAATAAATATCTATATTTCCCCAGAGATGACATTAGGATCATTTGGACACTTCGTCAACAATATCCAATTGTTCAATTGGCTCAATTATTTCACAAACCCATGGCACGATGGTGGAATGGGAAAAAAAATGTCTATGAGCCATTTTAATCGGGCCGAATAGGAACATGTGCATGTTCCTATCGAGGAGCCTATGTGGAATCCTAGGTGGTGGTTCGGGGTTTGTCGAGCCTGAAAAATCAAGAACGCATGCACATTCTCAAGAATGCACACGGGATCCAGCTTGAGTGCGTGAGTGCTCTCCCCGTTGCCACATTTTTGTCCATCAACTTCATGCACATGCTCATATAGACTCACATATATTAATAAAAATAGCATCACAATTACAAACCATTAGACAAAAAGAGTATGGGGGTTAAGAGTCCATAAGAGGGAAAGGTGAGGGGGATAGGAGGCCTAAAAAGGGGCTTAATTGCAGAAATAATATTATATTCCAAAGGAAAAATCATATGATCATTTTAACCTAAGTTTGGAAAAAGGTTCCAAAGTGGTTCTTTGAATGCCAAGTGGAAAGTAAGGTCCATGCATATTTAAGCCCTATTTTTTATTGGAATGGGGAATTATTCCATTCATTCTTACCCATTGTACCTTATCTATAATATTGTACTTTCATGTACCAAATATGTACCTTTGTACTAGTTTCTTGTTGAGCTAATCCATATCTTTGTTAAGTTGTTTCTTGATTGTTATGGTTGAATTGAGTTGAGGGTGAGCTATGAAATATCTATAACCCTATTTTGTCTATGAATCCCTTGAATTCTAAGTGAATTCTATTATGGATTCGGTGCATAATTATCATTGGGTTTCCTTGAGGAAGGTTAGAACCCTGGAGTGAGAATTGTTTGGGTGGTTACCCAAGGTGTGAAGCTTGGAGGGTGCCTAGAGACTCTTGAATGTAGCGGGAGTTCCTGGAGCCATAGAGCTCTAATAATTTTTGGTCGGCTTGTATTGGGGCCATGGAAGGGAAGTGGGATAGCCTGAGGGACCACGATGCAGAGAAGGGGGTACACTTCCTTGGGTTGTGCAGTCTAATGGGGAATGGGAAGTTGCAGGTTGAAATTGTTGCTAGAGTTTGGTACCTTAGCTAGAAAGCACATGCACTATTTGTGAGACCTTAGCTTGGCTTAGGAAGCGTTTTCCATTTTGGATTCATAGTCCCATCTCAGGGGTGACTTGTTGTTGAGAGAGCTAGAACAACAATGTATATGGCTAGGTGGAACATATGAGGTCTATATCTAGTCGGTGCCATTCACACGAGATAAGTTTTATGTTTATGGTTTTATGTGATTAATGTTATGATTATCTAGTATACATATGTTGTTTATGGCTATATGTGTTTATGCATGTTTGTATTGTTGTTCTAGTTATGTTTTGTGCTGCATATCATAGTAGTATGCATTATGCATTCATGACTTGATAAATTTGGTGAAGAATTATACTTGGTAAGGTCATCCAATGTAAATTTGGTATTAGAGTAGAACATGTAAATTTCAACATGTGGTAAGGCTAGGAATGTGTAATTACTTCACTAATTGTAGTACAAATTTGTTAAATTATGGTAAATGCAAGCTAGGTTTAAAGAAAATTTACAATTACAATGTGTAGAAAGCCGAAATTATATTAAGGTGGCTCATCTTTGAGATGGGTGCATTACATATTATGAAATTATAGGTGCAAAAATCCAAATTACCAGAGTTTACAAGCTAAGATGGAGGTTAGATAATAAAAACTTGGGTGATAGGAATTAAGAGAGTACTCGATTTTAGGATATACACTACTATGGTAAAGGAACAAATAAAACTGAGTCTTCTTAAAGGGGAATCTATGTTGTGGTGGGTAAACGAAGAAACTAAATTACAAGTAACCTCCATGAAAGTTACGTGGGAGATGTCCTAAGAAACCTTTATGACTTAATACATGTCAAAAAATACAAACACCAATAGGTAGGTGCATTCCATACAGTTAGACAGAATGGAAAACCAAAGCTTATGTGAAAGAATTATTTGTATTAGCTTATCATGTGGATTATATGGCAGAAAACAAATGACAAATGAAATGTAATACCTTGTAAGTTGAATTAAAGTAATAAATAATAAATAAATGATTTTAAAATAAGAAATAGTTAATAATAATTAAAGTAAAAAAGATAATACTAAATAATAACAAAACAACTAATAAATTATATAAAAAATAAAAAAAAAAATACTAGAAAGAAATTAAAGGATATGCTCAATCAAGAAAAGATTAAAAGTTGTATAATGATTATGTTGATGACAAGTGGAAACATGAAGAATTCTATGAATGTAGATTTTACTACTAGTTAGAAGCTAGCATAGATAGTTGATTTCATAGAAAGGAGGAAATCTTGATATGAAAAGATATGTTGTACATCTTTTTCTTGCCCTATTACAACCTCTTTAATGCAACAACAATATAATATAGAAGGCCCCTTCTATTTTGGTTGGCTGGAGGAAATGTAGATATAATTTTAAGGGTGTGAAGAATAGGTGGATCCACACCCTTATCCTCAATCCCAAAGCCTCATGAGTGTTTTTTCACACCAAATCTCTCTGTTTTCCCTAGCCTAAGGCGTGTTCTATGCTTATATGCTAAGATGGCAGAACTTCATTACAATGTTCAGGATAATGTTAAGAAATAAGCAAATCTACCTACTTTCCAGGAAACTCCAATATAATTTACTTAATAATAATAATAATAATATAATCTATTTTTAAGGTCAACCTCTTAAGAGGAAACACATGTTCTTAACCATTAGGCCCACTTAGGCTGTATAGAAGAAAGAAAAAAATGTTATTATAGAAGAAAGAAAAAAAAATGGTGTGATACAGTGCAAAAGCGATGTGCTATGGCAAGTGTAGTAGCCAAGAATCGACTGGAAATTGTTATAAATTGGTTATCTCTACCCATCATATCATAAACAACTATTATTAGAAACAATTAAGCATAAAATGGCCTAGCTGGGTTTGAATTGGTGATTGATTAGTGCCTGAATAATAGGATTGTGTACCTTCACCCATAAATCTAAACATTAGGTGCATTGGAAAGATGCCACCTCATAGATAAGCTCCAATACTATTTTGATGATTTTGGGTAGGCTTCTGTATCCATGGCTCCAGTGCAGCAGATTGCATAGATTGTTTTCAATCATAGGATCTAACAGAGGATCTTGGAACTGTTTTGAAACAACAACGCAGGCCACAGAAGAAAATTATATAACATTAGATTCAGAAATATGATCCAAGATTTCAAGGCCAAGAGATTGAACAGTTGGAATTTTGCTCTCAATGTAAGCTTGAATCCAGGTTGAAGCCCAACCATCCAGTAGAATATTGGAACTACTTTGAAACAACAACCCAGGTTGCAGAAAAGTCTATAACATTAGATTCACAAAGATATCCAAGATTTTAAGGCCAAGATCTAGAACAATTGGAATTTTGCTCTCAATGCAATCCCGAATCCAGGTTGCAGCCCAACCATCAAGTAGAATATAAGCACCATTTGAAAGGCCACAATCCATCGACCACGTGGGTTAGAATTTGTCTTGTCTAAAGAAATGAACACTATTGACACAACCTAGTTTAAACGTTCGATTTTTTGGAGATTTTATGGGTATATTTTCCAATCAATTTTTACTGAAATCTGATAAAAATTTGTTAGAACTCTAGATTTCAGTGATTGAATCTGTATAATTAAAATGTCATGAGGTTTTTTCATGGTGTTCAATTCATTTATGTATTAAAAATTCAATTTAAACAACAACAAATGATGATTTCACCAAATTCCCATGAAAAAATTCAAAAAATCAAATGTTTAAACAATGCATACTGACACATCACTCAGTTTTAGGATTGTTCTAAAGCTTCAGAATCCACTTGATTCTCTGAAAAGTTCGCTTGATTCTCTGAAAATAATATGATCTACAATATTTAAACAAAAATAAACTATGAAGCCATAAAATACATGTGCAATGCATGTGACTCAGTATTTAATACCCCTAGGCCAAACCCTAGTTGTACATTTAAATGTAAATGTTTTATAGGCTGGTGAGCCAGGTTGTTATATAGGCTAGAAGGCTTATGTTATTATTAGGCCAGAGAGCTTAGATGTTAAAGGCCAATGAGCCTATCTTTATAATATGTAATGACTCATATTATTAATGAAAACACGATCACTACTCTTTTACATGGTTGGTCTACAACAATGTAAAAGAGTATGGGGGGATAAACTTTACTAGAAAGGGAAAGAGGGGCTAAGAATCTAGGAAGTGTCTAATCTAGAGAGTTAATCCCAATGGAATATTATAATATTATTCCTTAAATCTAAAGTAATGGATATTATTATATATCATAAGTCTTGAAAGTAGGGAAAAGGGAGTCCCTTGGGTTCCAAGTGTATTAAAAGACACATGTATATATATAATTGGGGATATATAGTCTTGAAGGGGATCCTTCAGAGGAGGGATTATGTATTATTATGTTCATTATTTTTTATTCCTTCACGGAGGCAATTTTAGGTTGTACCAGATGGTATTGGACTATGACGAAGAACCTGTACTTGTATTGTTATCATGGGAGATGGATTGAAGGCGGATTTTATTACGATATGTGGAAGAAACATGCATGGGAGATGGATTGAAGAAGCGGTTGTCAAGTCATATTACGGAAGAAACATGTTGTTAGGCCCATGAGTAGTTCTCTGGGAGAGAGAGTGCTTGGAGTTGCTCCCTGGTGCGCTAGGAAATAGCTATGGGGCTCTGAGACCTCCTACTCGGCCTGTTGTTGAAGCCCTGGAAAGGAAGTGGGGCATCTAAGGGACTATTGAGCATAGAAGGGGCACACTTCCTGGGGTGAGACATGCATGTGGGGAATGTGAGACCGTAGGCTAGTTGTAGCAGTTGGAACCTTAGATGGAACAATTATACTGCTTATCAAACCTTAGACTGGATTATTTTTCCCTTTTCCCTGGTAGAGTTTAGCCCAACTCGGGGGTGAGCCACTGTTGAGAGTTATGAGCAATGTGGTCTAAGGGTAGGAGGAACGTGGAAGGTCTCCATGCAATTGGTGTTTATTTTACTGAGATACGTGTCTTTTATGTGCTTATTTAAACTATTGTGTGTGTGAAATTATGGGTTTTCTATCATGGAATCTTTATTGGTAAATTCTATATGAATTGTTATTGTTGCATACATGTTGTTACAATTTCTACTTAACTCTATTCATATGCAGAACTTGGTATTTAATTTAAGGGTATCATATTTCGTAATGTCGCAAGGCGTGTTCTAGCTCAAGGATGAGAACGTTACTAGGGCATGTTGTTGAGTCCCTGTTAATGGGTTCATTACAATTTAGTACTCGAGTAGTTAAGGAGAAAGGAATTTTTGAGTGGCATGTTTCCAGCTAGGTCTAAGGCTGGGACGTCACAAATTGGTATTAGAGAAAAAAAATTGTAGTGTTGTTCTATAATGGGTACGTCACACAGTATAGGCTTGAATCAACACAAGAAAGTATGAAACCCCCAGGTGGAGTGCATTAAATTAGTGACACATGAGGAAAGAAGATTTGGCACTTATCTCCCTGGACTTTTGTAGGATGCATCTTCTCTTCTTCTTCTCCCCTCTTCTATGTTTCTATACAAGTGATAAGAAATGAAATAGATTACGCATATGCATGGTCAAATATTAATATGCATGGATTATTGCAATATGCATAGTTGGTCCCTAAAACATATGCCATGAAACTTAATTTGGACTAGAAAATACTAAATGTCATAAAATACCCATATATTTTGAAACATATGATAGGGAGTGTAGGATATAAGAAACTATAACACACATTTGATTATGTCCATAAAATATAGGCATGACTTCCTCTCCACATATGTATGCTAGACCTATAATGGGGATACAAATAAACTCATGTTTACAATATAACCTTGAACGATATTGATAGGAAATCCCACACATTAGGGAAGCATAAGGAACTTATAATTAGAATAGTCATGATGGGATGATGGAACCCTTGTATACATTCCTTATAGCATGTTGGAGCTCATAATAAAAGTAATAAGATAAGGGTATTATGTCGACCTACAATGATAAGTACAGGATATCATTCAAAATGTGTCTTATGTGTTTCCTTTGTGTCAGATATTATAGACTTATAAGCTTGGATATGGACATTAATAAGAGACCATCATGTATGATTTACTATACCATCACTTGATATAATACCAAACTAGACTACATAACTTGAGGAAGTAAACAATGCATTCACTATCAAACTTGATGTAAGGAAAACATAATTGATCAATTTGAGAGAATAATAGTACAATTCCCTAAGACTACACTTCAATTGAACAAGGAAATATAAGTATAGAGGGATGAATATTATAGGAAAGGAAACAATTTTTATAAGTTGATCCCCAATGTTAGCAGTATATATCTAACTTATTAATCATTCCATCAAATTACCTTATGGATGAAGTAACTTAGCACTCTTGAGGTATCACGTAAATGAGTAACCTAGTGGAAAAATGATGTTGAATCACTGAAGTGTTCTTGGATAGGAAACATGATAAGAATCATGATAAGGTTTAAATAAGGACAATGCCTATTGGGAAGCAACTATTGTCAATTAACCAATTGAGTTAAATAATTGGGAAAATGAAGTAGGCCATTTTAAGTAACAATAGAAGGTATGTTGACATTCGATTAAAGAGGTAATAAACCTATGAGTTCCTATAGGATGGGAATGAGGTAGGTGAATTGGGAATTATAAAATTTCCACAAGTAGAAAGGGGTAAAACACCTTAGCATAAAGGTGGTATTCTCCCACCTAGTCAAGATTAGTAATACTTGATTAGGGTGCCCAATTTTAATCACAACTATGTGGAATTGTTAGGATTAAAGCAGTTAATTAAAGCTTAGATGAATCCATTGATGGGTATACCTAATGTATAGCATCAAAGTGCTAGGGGAACTGTGAAAATGTACTAAAACCTATAGAAACATTATGTAACAATAGTAAGGGGGACTCTCTCTCAAACGTAAATCTCTCTTAAGGATATTTATGAGTGGATTGAGAAACATGAATGATGATTAAGGATGATTGGTAAGGGGTCATAGTAATGGCATATATAATTTTAAAGTGTCAAGATAGGAAATCATGAACTAGAACACTTGCAATTGGTGAGGGATGATGAGTGATAGAAATGAAAAGTGTTTAAAAGTTTTAAATGTCAAGTATACCAATTGTATACTTCTTGGTTTATAGACCTTCAAAAGAAAAGGAAATACACCATGTGATAGATTGAGTCTTAGAGACTGGTGAGAAAACACCCAACATAAAGAGTAAGACATTGGTATGTCTGTGATTGGTTGTGTATTTGTATTAGGAGAGCTAATCCTTTTGAGTGTGAACAATGATAATTACATGTGATGAATAAATCCTTAGGGCTCAACCATTCCTACATACAAGTGGATTAAGCACAATAAAAAACTTAAATAATGATGACCTAGTATTTACATGATATTTGGTATGGAGATCCTTGAATGAGTAATCCATAAATGTAAGGTAGCATAAGATCATTGTGTAATGATAAAAAAAATAAAGAAAACCAAACAATTTAATGTTGATATCGACCATTTAAGACATTTAGTAATAGATTAGTGTTGAAATTCATCGAATTTCACTATCGGGGGGGGAGGAGCATACATGGTTAGAGATTGTGTCTCTAGATTATGGGGGCCTACTTGAAAGTTTAACAATGTATTGATATGATGAAAATATGTGAAAACATTGGCATCTAGTTGATAGGGTGACTATAGATACCCCATAATATGCCAACCTTCTTATTGTAAGAAAAATAAATGATAATTCACATGGCACTCGTAGTATTGATGATCCCTTGTAGAGTCAACCTGGGATGACAAACTTAACCAAGGTAGATCCATGTGTTAGATGGGTGTGTTGATGATATTTCTTGCATTAGATGTGATAGTTGGTATTCATATCATCTAAATTCATGTTGGTTGGTGACTTATATTTTTTTTATGAACCATGATAAAAATGACCATGATGTTTTATTGCTCTACATGTGCTAAGTGTTGAGATGATTATCATATTCATGATGTTATGTTATCTTAAGAACCCTATGGTATTTACATATGATGTTATGTTAACATGTGGTTCCACTTAATTATGTTGATAAATGCTATATCTTTGATATAGATGTGTTGAGGTTATATTTATTATGATAGTATCTCATGATGTGATGGCATGATGTAATTGCATGAAATTTTCATGATGAGATGTTTGATTATGGAATGCATTAGCATGTAGTTCCTTACTATTCAGGATGTTATGGTAATAACAATGTTGTGTTCTTGTGATGACATCCAACAAATAGCATGTGGATTCTTTTATATGATATTATGGTGTTATGAGTATAACTAGTGCATTGGTTGCATGTTGTGAGGTGATGATTGATAGGAAATACACTAGTGGGTTGGGAGGGTCGTTTCATTCAATGATATTGTGGGATCACATGCATATGAAGGATATTATCTACAAAGTAACACCTTATGGGTTGGGGACAAACTCAATCAACCAACCTATGCTAGTGATTATTTTTCCTTATATAATTCTCAATGAGACATGGAACCACATTGAGAGGGATAGAGTGCCTGATATTGGAGTTGTGATGTTGAAGTCCGAAA